>PVHX01015779.1:0-45422 GCA_004024805.1 Geosciurus inauris
CAGTAACCATCTGAAACCC
Organism: Geosciurus inauris; assembly: GCA_004024805.1. Lineage (NCBI taxonomy): Eukaryota > Metazoa > Chordata > Mammalia > Rodentia > Sciuridae > Geosciurus > Geosciurus inauris. The sequence goes on from PVHX01015779.1 coordinate 20, forward strand.
TTGCCTTGCCTTTACTATACATATTCAGTTAAGTCATCACATCCTGAGCTTTCCAAAATATTCCTCCATTTTTTTTTTTTTGGTACCGGGAATTGAACTTAGGGGCACTCGACCACTGAGCCACATCCCCATCCCTATGTTGTGTTTTATGTAGAGACAGGGTCTCACTGAGTTGCTTAGAGCCTCGCCATTGCTGAGGCTGGCTTTGAACTTGCGATTCTCCTGTCTCAGCCTCCCTAAGTGCTGGGATTACAGGCTTGAGCCACCGCGCCCGGCTTATTCCTCCATTTTGATCTCCAGCTACTTTCCCCTCTCTCTTTTCCTTCCTTTTTTTCTCTAGCTGCTTTCCAAATTTTATATATCTATCCACAAACATCAGCCCTTTTACTTCTTAGTGATACCTCATTCACGGCACGAACCACGTGTCCTTCAACTCTAGCACTGTCTTTCTCAAGTCAGGCTGGATAACCTATAGGTGAAGCCTCCTCTGACACCCCACTTCTCTTTAAGCATCTTCAAGGAGAAATATCCTAACCTTCACCTAGGAGCCACCACCATACCCTCTGCATACTTGTGTCATTGCTTACCACAGTATCTCTCTCCCTGACCTTGATATTCTCATCTTTGTAGCCCTAGCTCCTGAAAATGTTCAATGAATACCTTTAAAATGAACGAATGGATGAATTTCATGAACTAGCATGAGACAGCAGCAGAGAAAGGAAGTTGATTAAGATTATCACAAGATATTATCACAAGATATTAAACACTAAAAAACCAAGTCACTAATTTTACCATATCTTAACCCTAATTCCATGTATAAGACATTCCCAGAGGACCCAGTGGTCTCCATGGAAACTTCTGGTTTGGCAGTATGATTTACTCCAATGCCAAACTGTAGAGATACAGGGCCTTAGAGGATGACTCAAACAATGCTTTGGTTTTTACATGTTAGGAAGTGACACCACTTGCTTACATGTCTTCACTTTGGTCCCTGAACTGGAAACTGTACCTCTGAAAACCGATCCCTTCCTTATTCTCTGCTGCTACCCCAATTAGAACAATGTGTCTTAGGTCAGCTGGGTCAGATTAAAGAAAAGAGAATATTAAGATGACAACTTTATTTTCCTCCAGGCTATAGAAATGCCAGCTAGCAACAATAAAGATAAAATGAAATCAAGTATTCAAAATTAGAGGTTTGAGTAAAGAACAAAATAAAATCATGCTAGAAAATTGAAGTTTACTGTTGATGTTTAAAAATGTTGGAAAACTCCAAACAGACAATTATGGATAATGAAAGCTCTATAGACAAGAGTCTTAAAATAATAACCCCAGGTTATATAAATAACTGGGAATACTCAAACTGGTAATGCCCAGATACCAGTCATAATTAATTAAAAAATGAAAAGAGTACATGCCCTTACTGAGGACTACTGTAAAAAAAAAAATGGAAAATGTAAATACCACTTTGAAGAGCAAAGAAATACTACTTTTTGTCTTGAAGAAGAGAGAAGATATGATAAGTCACTTACAACACTACTGATGATGGCACATCTCAAAGGAATGAACATAAACCAGGCAGAACAAGAAGAAACAAATTATTAAGCCTTGCAGATCTTTAATTTCTGTTTATATGACAGCTGCTGCAGAATAAGGAGGTTGTATTTTAAGGTTTCTCTTGGAAAATGAATTAATCCTTGTGTAACAGTGCAGGGAATTAGGAAGAAAACTGTTCATGGGTAATTATCTTAAAGATCAAAGCAAATGACATGTTCCAACCATCTTTTCTGAGAAACTGTACCTGGCACATCATGAAGAGAAATCACTGCTGAAATCTTCATGTAAGTTATACTCCTACAAAGAGAATTCTGAAATTCAATTTTTAGAATGTTTAATTGATAGGTTTAGTTCCAGTCATCAGATGGCATTGATGGACTATGAAAAGCAGTGTTGAAATGGGCAGTATGAAGATAGATGACGGATTGGCTTATACTCTACAGTAAAATATTTGACAATCAATCTTAGCATATTAGAGATCTGAAGGCAAAAATCTTTCCATGTGAATTCTCATGGTCCTTTTTTTTTTTTTAACCATTAACTTCTTAGAATATTGTAACAGACTTGAACTAGATTGTTGTCTATGCACACAGGATGCTGAACAGGAACTGTAACTGAAAGGCACCCGCTGGAGTTGTGCAATGGACTAGTGCTAGGGGTTACTACTTGAGAGCAGGAACTAAGTGCTTTTCACTCTTGAGCATTCTATAAAATTTTGTTGAATGAATGAATGGAGAGACTCATATTGTATAAAAGAGATCTTTGTGGGAAGGGGGCTGCCCTGGGATTCTAGAGGCGTTTTTATTTTAAATTATTTTATTGTATTCCTGTGCCACCACTAAGCAGCCGGTGTTGGAAATATAACCAAGCACCTTCACATTTGGAGGGTGTAAAATGGCCATAAAATAATAGTAAAAGAAATTATAAATTGTTTTCACAGAGTTCCAAAACAGTTTCTAAGTTAGACATGCTAGGATATCTAACATGACAGTGAAGTTTACATAGTTGATATAATAAAGTTTTTTAATCTGTTGAGTTTCATTATGCTATAAATATATCCAATTTTCAAAAAAACAAATATGGTAAAAGCTAGCAATAAAGGAGGAAGAATTTGAATTATCAATCAAAAAGAATGATAAAAGCCTTGCCAAGCTCTACAGAAAATGCAATTAGATAAACATCTCGCTCATGGCATCTACTGTCTTGCAAGAAATACAGAGAAACATAAAATGCCATAGCAAAGGATGAACTACCCGCATGTGTGTAGGGAAACATAAACTTACTGAGATTCAGTCATCAATAATTAATCAGGGCCTGACATATATTGTGATTTCATTTTGTGTATATTTTAATGGAATAAGTAAACTGATTTGGGGCCATTGATAGGTTCTTTTCCTTTTGTCTAATGACATCTTTACCAAGAGGAATTTGAGGATACTACTTCTGAAGAGCAAAATTGAAAAAAAAAAAGAAACCCACCAATACCTATGAAATTACATAATATAGTATATAAAATCAAAAAAGTATTTAGTACCGCTAATGTATATTTAATCTTACAGCATGATACCTATATTTTAAAAATGATTCTTACCTAAATTATGCCCCAGACAATTCAGTATCCTCAGGAATTAATTCACAAATGTCACAGACAAGCACCTCTTTCATCCTTCAAAGGACAGTATGAAGTGGTCAACCTAGGGTCTTTATTCCCTATTGTTCTATGTTTACAGAGGCTCCTACTTTCTACTTTCTGTCTAATCACATTTTCATTCAACCATGTCATTCCTGTACATATAAGCAGTCTCTCTCTTTACCTTCATTGGACTAGAAATTCCCAATTGGCTGAAACACTTATTGAAAGAGTTTTACTAGTTACTTTTGCTGTTTTAATAGCAAGCATATATTGAGTCTATGTATACCATGGATCCAAAGGACTACTTTCCACAGCCCAGTTTTTAAATTCATGAAATTTTTTTTATCATTTTAAGAACTGTGTCTTCACATTTTCTTTCTTTCTTTTTTTTTTTTTTTTTGGTACTGGAGATTGAACTCAGGGGCACTCGACCACTGAGCCACATCCCCAGCCCTATGTTGTGTTATATGTACAGACAGAGTCTCACTGAGTTGCTGAGCGCCTCGTCATTGCTGAGGCTGGCTTTGAACTCGTGATTCTCCTGTCTCAGCCTCCCAAGTGCTGGGATTATAGGCTTGCGCCACTGCGCCTGGTTTACATTTTCTTTCTTTTTATCACTAGCTTATCAACCAGCACATGGCCTTCTTTTCAAGTTTGCTTTTTATTAAAGTTGTGATTTCACTAACAGATGATAGGGATTATAAACTTCTTTTTTTATTTTAATATTTTTTTTAGCTGTAGATGGATACAATTCCTTTATTTTTATTTATTTATTTTTATGTGGTGCTGGATCAAACTTAGTGCCTCACACATGCTAGGGAAACACTCTACCACTGAGCCACAACCCCAGCCCAGGATTATAAACTTCTACCAGCATACTAACAAGCTGCCAGCCATGAGGTTCCCATCTACCTTATGCTGTTTGATTGGCACCAACCCATCCTAACCAGAAATTCAAATTTGTGCCCCAGCAAAACCACAATTTCCACAGGGCAAGGACCCTTACAGCCAACTGTTCATATCTTAAGCCATGAACATTAAATTGACAGTAAGAGCAGGACATGCAGTAAAATATTCATAGACTCTCTTTTTTCTCCAAAGACACTAAAGTGTCAGTTAAGGAACAAAATTTTAAACAAAGGTAAAAGAAATATGTGAGCAGGTACAAGTGGATGAGACAGAACCTGTTTTCAGAAAGTGCATGCCAATCTCCACATACAGCTACAACGTTGAATGGTAGTCAGGATTTACCAAAGCAACTCAGAAAAGGCTTAGCACTCAGACGCACAGGTTGTAAAAACTGTGAAGATGAGTCTAATAGCTGGAAACAGGTAGAGAACTGAACATTTGTACAAAGAGCAATCGACCCACAGATCTCCTCTGATCCCCTCTCACCTTATTCCCTACACATACCAGCAGGGCATATGAAACTAAATCTGAAAGGCCTTAAACTGAAGATAAAAATTGCAGCAGAGAAAAGGCTTATGTACTGAGGTGAAAAGAGGGGCACCAAGTGAAAAATATGTTAATTGGCCTGTGTGTGGTGCTGGTTATGTGGTGCTGGATCATGTGGTGGTGTTAATTGGCCATCAACCTCTCTCTCCCATCCTCATTTGAGGATGTCAGCTGCCAGGAATCAGCACCTCAGGAAGAACAAGGAGCAGGCCTTCAACACTCTCATCTGAAGACCTCCCACTAAGAAGTCCAGATCTTTCTATGAACAGTGTACAATGAACTGACCAATCAACTGGTCTCTCCTAGGCATATAGACTTGGAATGCATCATTTAGAAAAGTAAATGGACAGACAAGCACCTCACCCATTGCTATATTTGAAGAAAGCTACCAATCAAAATCAGAGGAAAAGGAAAGGAAACGAGATCAATTATATGCACATGCGTGTGTGCGCATGCAGAAATTTTTCCAGGTGCAAGGTTGGGAAGTTAAGCTGTAAAATAAGAGAGAAAATACTTTCAGGAAAAAAAAAAAAACCTCAGAGGATTAGGATAGAAACTTTGGCATAAAACAAAATTTCTAGAGGGTACAAAATTTTCTACAAACTGAAACACCTAAGTCTTCATATTGAAAGAAAACTACCCAGCACCAACACAAAAAGACACTACCAAGGCACAGCATCATGAAGTATCAGAACACTGAGGACAGAGAAGAACCCAAAACTCACCAGAGGAAAGTATGGGGAGCCCCACAAATGCATTAGAAAAGAACAGAATCAGACTTCTCCACAGTGATACAAGAAAGCTCTGAAGAAATGAAGCAGTACACTGAAAACTCTTGAGGAAAAAACAGACTAATATTCACATTTACTACGCATTATTATTAATGTTACACTTACCCAAACTTTTATCAATTTTGTGTGTAGAATAAAGACATTTTTGGAAAACGAAGAATTTGAAGGCCATCTCCCTAATGCATCCCTTCTTGGGAAATTAAAGGAGGAAGACACATAACGCAGGGTACAAGAAATCTGTAATTAGTAAAATTCCAGAAGGCAAAGGACTCAATCCCAGAAGTGACTATTGGGAGAGGTGTGTAAGGAAACCAATAAAACACACATACTCTGGGACTGCAATAGTAGGAAGGCTTAGAAGAAATAAGTTCTACTACCCCTAGAACTAAAGCTTAAGTGTTTTGAGAGGCCAGTGATGATTAGAGCTATGGAAGAGGAGTTTTCCCACAGAAGTTGCAGTCAGCTATTTCCAGAAAGGTGGCATTTTTAAAATAAAGAAGAATTAGGGAAGAATATCCAATCTCCTTTTCCTCCCACTTGTCTTTTGCCTGAACCCAACTGGAACCCAGTAGCCAAGGCACTTGGAGGATATATTCCCTCAGAATCAGCTATCCAGGCAACAGGACAACACAAGAGCTTTTTAGAAACAGGTTCTCCCACATTGGGAGGGGTGGGGGAGGAAAGTGGCATTCTGGGATGACAGAAATTCTAACTATGCTAAGGCAAGAAATCAGAGGGTTGAGAGAGAAAAATGTCAAGGAAAAAGCTGAGGGAGAGAGATGTCAAGAAATTAAATAAGAATGATAGATTTGTTGGTGTTTAAGCAGTAGGAAAATATTTTTCCATGGGTAATTGACAAATATTTTACAACTGTAAATAATCAGCAATAAGAACACAGACAACTCAATAAAAATCATAGATAATTATTAAGTCCAGGAAAAGAAAAGGTTATAGAGGAACGAATACATAATCATGAATACTACTTGACTTCATTATACACATTCATGATTCAAAACGTGATACAGATTGTATATTGGGAGAAGAATAAGAAGGTGGAGTGGGACATGGTTAGTGAAGAAAGTTTGACTCTTATCTACCATAATACCTATTTAGTAGACAATGTCTAAAAGAGTATATCAATGAACATCAACATAAAGAATTATTTAAGATATCTGAAGTAGACACTCTTATTAAGAGTTGGAAGTTCATAGCTGCCCCAGGGAATTAAAGGCGGGCATGTCCGAGGCAGGAGATCACTGTTCCTGCCATTGTTAATGTTCTGGCAGTTATTATTTGCTGGCTATACCTACAATAGGGTTTACTGTCATGATTTTCTGATTTGCAAACTGAAGATAAAGGGAAGTTATGGGATTTCGTCAGTTGAGGTAGCAATTCAGACAAGAAGTGTTAGAGGGAATTTGGGTTTTCAATGCATTTTCTGCATTGCCTTCTCTTTACATGCAAAGCACTGCTATTTGCGTGTTCAAAAAATTATCCCAATTAAACATAACAGAGACTAGCATACATCCAATGTTCTCTAAACTTCAAGTACTGATTTATATATTTCTAAATCAAAACACACAAACCCACACGAATACTTTCATTTTTCCTAAAAAAATTTCATATGTGACCATCTCTTGTTATTCTCACAAACAAGTGAGACAGCTGAGTACATTAAAGGTTATAATAGTGTGAAGAATCTTAGTCACTGTAATCCACTATTAAAAAACCATCCCAAACCAGTTTTTGCGTAGTCAATTACTTTGTCAACCTTGATTTTAAAAGTGGAGGTGGAGAGGATTTAAAATTTTTAAAAAAATATTTAGTTGTGAGAACTATGTACTTTGCTTACTTTCATATATTATCATTCAACTCATTTGTCACTACTAAATAGTCTAATATAATATGCTGATTGAGAACACAAATATACTTCTTTCTCTCACAAATACACATATTAATAAGCAACAGTAAGATATAAAAACCACAGCCATACGAAAATTTAACTGCCTCATTTCAGCATTCCAAAGCCATCACTAAATTCAGCACTTTGGGAGCCACTCTCTAATAACGACATAGTAATAGAGAACTATAATTTACGGAGGTAATTCATTATTAGGCAATATAACATAAATTTTCTGTAAGGAATTTGATTGTGTAGTCAATAGTCCTTAGATGTGGATTAAACTCTCAAAATGCAGTAAGTGTCTTCTGACCAGTAGTATTTAGGAAAATCATTGCTTTAGTATACTATGAGAAAGGTGACCACAGGTCACAGTTAAAACTTTGTTTTATAATCCTGGCAGAATTATTATTAACTCTCAAAGGTGTCATGGTATGATGATAAACTTTATGGGAATCCTAAATTTAAGAGACTTCAGGAGTGGGATCAGGCTTGGAAACCATGGCTACCACCATGAGCTCAACTTTGAAACACCTGGATACCTTTCTGACTGTCTCCAGTTCTTCGGTTATGTTCCACTACATTGTCAGCAACTATACCAACAAGTCACTTGGATTGTGCATTTTTGAGTAGCCCTCAAGTGCTGTTAAAAAGCTGTTGTATTTAACAATGATTAATTCATGGCCTCTTTGGTCTCAGGGCCTGATAAATTAGAAAATATGCAAACAGGGTTGACAGATGACGTTATGTAGCTCATGAACTCAAATTTTCATTCTTACTAGATTCCTTTTAAAGTGGACTCTCTTCATTTTAGCAGATTTGATTACAAAAAAATGTAATGGCTAGAAGTTGGAAGGATGTATGCCAGCACAGATACTGGGACCATGAAATGTATTCCATCCAATTATTCTTGTCTTATTTTTAAAACTGCTCCTTGAATGAAATGATAAAGTAGAATTTATTAGAACATTGATGTCAGTAGACAGTCCATAGGCTGTTGGAAGAGGATGAGAGCCCCCCCACACTATATTTTAAGTGTGCAAAGGACCTAATGTGACAGTTTAACTTAAATTATAAAACAGAAATTTTATTGTACTTGTGCTTTGGAATCATCTTAGTAGCAAAATAAAGAGCAATTTCTCATAAATCATTTTAAGACATTATGTAATAGGTTGTAAAGAGAAAAGGCTTTAGATGGGTTGGCCTTGAGTATGAGTGTTGCCCCTGTTTACTAACTGTATGACCTTAACTATACCACTTAGTCTCTGTGGGTTTTGTTTCCTTTCAATGCATCATGGTACAATAGGTAGGTAATTAAAATGCATAACAGGGCTTAAATCACAGTCTGTGTTCAATAAAGGTACCTATTATTATTTATTATAATTATTATTCACATTAAACCATAGGACCACATATAGAACAAATTTATTCTCAAGGTGCAGACTGTAGCAAGGTTCATTTATGATTCTCTCTCTTAAATCATTGGTAAATAAACCTAAGTTGTAGGAAAATTTATTTATTACACAAATTTTCTTGGTTCAGAAGAGATCATCAATGATCATGGCAGAAATCTGTATATTACCAATATGTATGGTGATTAGGCTTATTTAATAAAAAGCAGTACTAAATGGCTTTATAATACTTAATAAACAGGCAATTTCTTTTCTGAAACATATAAAATAAATTTTAATGCAGACTTTTTGCTATATATCAAGAGCAATATGGAAATTTTTTCCTAAACACCCAGCTGCTACAATGTTAAATAAATTAATTTTAATCTTAAATCAGAGATGTAATAGAGGAACGGGTGATTTAATATGCAATCTCATTACATTTGACAGGCTTATTTATAAATGATTTGCCTCACATTTTGACAAGCGTAGTTAATATGTTAATTAGCTTTTAAAAAGATGATGAAAGGAAGAGACTGGCATGCTGTAATTCTTTGCACACTGTGTTGGGGAGCACAGTAGTTGATACCGCAGGGCCCCCCAAAAGCACTGTGATCTTGGTGAGATAATCATTTATTAGTTACAGTAACTTAGTCACCCAATATTAAACATGAATCCCTTAAAATAATCCCAAGAACTTTATGCTTTAGGAAACAAATGCAGTTCTAAACATAGTTATGAGCTTCCGTGAAGGAATGTAAAGCTTATTTAGAGCAATGACCTCAACAGCTAGAACAGAGCTCCTTGGCAAGGAAAGAACTACACAGATAAGCTGCTTTTTACATTGGCATTTCTCAATGTGTTTTTCAGAACCTGGTAAGCCTTTTTGGTTTAGAAGCTTAGCAATGATTTCCTATGCTTTGACTTTCAAAGAGTTATAAAATCCAAGAATTAAGAGAAGTTACAAAAGAGGCAAACTTTAACTTGATTCCTCTACTTAAATCAGAGGAAGGTATCAAAAAAAATTTCCTGACAAGTTCTCAAATCACAGTGTCTTCATATACTGCCATGGGACTGGAGACCTAGAGGAGCAGATCATTACAGGGCCAGCTCTAATTTCCATCCCTTGATGACAATGTCAATGCATATGTGTCTTCATTAATATTTTTATTGCCTGTGGCTATTTAAACAGGAAACTAGAAACTGTAACACTATGTAGGGATCGTTAGTTTGTAGTTACTACCCTACTGCCCCAGGATGGTAAATGAACTGTAAAAATAGCCTGAAACCACTGCCACCTGCCTCCCTGCTATTGTCCATGGGTTAATATTTGCACTTCTCTTCGGTGCAGCTGAGCCATGACTCAATTATAGTCCCATTTCCAGGCCTCTGAATATCCAGCATCGATGTCATTGATCATGCAAAATTAGTGCCCTGTGAACTTCTCTCTAACTGGAAAAACACATACATTTTTTACCTGACTTAAAGCATAATAACAAAATGGCTTTTAGAAAATGGCTTGGAATAAAATCAGATTCAGAATGACAGGCATAGATAGCACAGGCATAACTCAGATTTTAGGGCTTGGAAGTGAAGAGAAATAGCATGGGAACTACTCAAACCTAGCACATTTGCTATTTGTTCTTGGCAATGAATAATCTTGGCATGTAGACAAAAGGGCATTTGAGGTCTACTATTTTCCATCAGTTTTCCTCCCTTCTTTCTAAGTAACAGTCTTCTTATGCTTCATTATGTCTCTGTTCAAAGGAAATTGGCAGAAAGTGCTCAAGCTATCTTTGTAGAAAGAATCAACACGAAAACACACACACACACACGCACAAAGTTGAGGGGAGAAACATAGGCTAGAAAATAAATACTATACATCAGAAACAGGCATATTAACGAGTCAGACTGTGATTCGTTAGGCTCACACTTTTAAAGGTTTGGGAACAATTAGCTACTAGCATATTAAAAACAGCTTCTGATTCTGAGGGTACAATCTTAAATGAACTGCCAAGATATTAAGACGAAACTGGCTCCAAGCCACAAATATTTGCAAACTATGAGTCCTTAACTGAACTTATTTTGGTGGGGAGTACTGGGGATTGAACTCAGGGGCACCTGACCACTGAGCCACATCCCCAGCCCTATTTTGTATTTTATTTAGAGACAGGGTCTCACTGAGTCGCTTAGCACTCGGCTTTTGCTGAGGCTGCCTTTGAATTTGTGATCCTTCTGTTTCAGCCTCCAGAGCTGCTGGGATTACAGGTGTGCGCCACCACACCCAGCTTAACTGAATTTATTGAAAAGTTATCCATAATTTACATGCTCAAAAAGCCAGAGAAATCCATGTGATTAGTGCATGCCTGGAATCCCAGCAATTTAGGAAGCTGAGGCACGAGGGTCATAAGTTCAAGGACAGTCTGGGCAATTTAGGGAAACCTTGTTTCAAAATAAAAAAACAAAATGGTGTTTTTAGTTTTGTGATGGGGTACGCTAAGTTCAATCCCCAGTACCAAAATAAATAATAGAGACAAAAATTCTGTAACAAAAGAATATTATGTTATGGTTACATGCTTAGCCAACTCTGAATCAAAGGCAGAAAGAAGGAAGGGAATGAGAAAGTAACTGATATCCTGATGCATTAGCCTTAATTTCCAACCTTTCCCCCCATTGCAACCAATGATCTAAATACCTTTTTTGCCAAAGGACCTGTCTATTCTTGGGAGGGTGGGGATAATGGTGTAAACAACAGTTAAAATGAATTAGTACAGCCATTCGATAATAAATAGTCACCTTTATTGTCAGCATTTAAGAATATCATTAAATGGCACTAGATTTATTAGAAGTCACTATACAATTTATGACAACCAATCTTAGGATGTTTGATGACCAAGATTCCTTTACTAAAAGCTACAGATCTACACCCTACAAAAATAAATATCCCAACATGTACGTAAAATATTGTATGTATTTTCAGTGGCTTTATAGTTCCCCACATCTCATTCCTGGTGATGGGGAGGAGCTGCTGAAAGGCAAAATCAGAAATCTCCTCTGTGCCCTACATGGCAAGGAACTTGATTGACTGATTTCTAACCATAAACTATTTGGATCAAACAGATCAGGGAAGAAGGCAGGTCTCATCACAGCCTAATTTACTAAAAAAACCCCCAAGATGACTAGGGGCAGAGCAGTGAAGTGAGTACACAACAGTGAGACAGACAACGCATGGTGAAGTTTCACCAGGGTCACAGACATGATCACATAGCTGAATTCTGTATTTGGAGGAACAGTCACTGGGGGAAGGTGTGTGTGCTCCGTAAATTGTCTTATGTGAACACAACTGTGAGTCTGGGAAAGGGGTGTTTCTATGAATAAAAAATGTGTGACAGTGAGCCTGCTTTGAGTGCTAAAAATAAGATTAATCCTTTATATGATTATTATATTCAAATCACATTTGAGTGGGATCTTGGAGTAGTTTACCATTTATAATAATTACGTATTAAATCTTGCTAATCATTGGACTTCATGAAATATATTTTTAAGCGCTGCTGAGATGTGGTAAACTGAGACTCTACTAGAATTAAACTTCAGATTTTTTAAACTAATAATTTTATTTCATTTTGGATAATTGGTATCAAGAATTTTCAGGGGCATATTGTAAGTCAATTTGGTGTTATTCTAATAGTTACATCTAAATTTTTGGAATATTGATCGGAGTTTTGTTGTGAATTTAAACATGTTCCCTACAACTTCCAAAGAAACCTATTGCTGTTTGGAGATATATACTTGCTTGTCATAAAATAAAGCTACAAATTAAGACCCTTAGGGAGAAAATCACAGTTAGAAAAATGTTTCTGCCTCTGTCCATCAAGAACCATTACCATATACCATCTGCAGGCAGACTCTGATTAGGGAACATTCCCAATCATGTTTTTAAAAATCCACTAGTACTGCCACACACAGGGAACACTCCTGCACCATCAATCTTCATCCAAACTGTTAAGATGTTTGTCTAGATTTGACCCAGACCAAACAGTACTCATAGATTTGTAGAGTAAAGCTTCCATTTCTCACCACATGTCAAGGCAGGTGGAATACTCTGTGGAGCCCAGGAGAACATCTGGAGGTCTGTACCACAAGGTAACTACTTCATTGGAGTACGTGTGGCTGGGAACGGATTTTGCTCTTGCAAGACCTGTGGGTTAAATGAATCATAAATAAGTTAAATGAGCATTAACAGAACAAGAGTTTTAAATTTGAACATTCATAATTTTAAAAGGTCAAACACACTACTGTAATTCAGAATCATGAATACAATGTCACGGTTAACATGAGGAAAACATAATGCGATCTCTCCGTGTTTTGAATACATTAAAACATTTATGTTTCCAAATAAAGCACTAATGTCATGAATCTGATAAAATATCAATAAGTAATTCTAAAACTATTAGATTTAAGAAAAAATCTTAAACAGCTCCTGGATTTTTCTAAATATGTTTCATAGAATTCTATTCTGAGTTATAAATTTGTGTTATAAGAAAGGCTTTCTTGGTCAAAAGCTTTGAGAAAAAAATGGGATTTAGTAAGATACACAGTTTTGCAACTGGAAGAGTTCTCAGGGCCCCTAATTTTTCTAATATGTATTGTAAATCTGCAGGAAAAATGTATGATACTTTTCTCAAAGTGTTGTCCCCAAACTTCTTGTACTTTCAGTGTTCTCTCAAACACTCACTAGGAAATGCTTACTAGAGTAACTCATTTCCAAGTCAACAATTATAAAGAAATAATCAAATATGCCTGGTAATATAGATGATGAGAGACTATATAAAAAATTGAAATGTCTTCTAAAAATCTTTAAAAACTGGGGAAAGGATCACAATCATATGTGAAGCGAAAAAGTATATGCAGCTTGACTTCATAACTGAAAATACTCATGCATAGAAAAAGGCAGAAAATAGTTTAAATGTCTTCAGTGATTACTTGTAGAATACAGGATTTTTCTTTTTTTAAAAAAAAATTCTTTTCCCAAGTTTTGTACAATGTATCATTCTTTTAAAAAAATCACAAAATCTATTGATACTATTTTTTAAGAGAAAAAAAAAAGTTATAGATCTCTGTTTGGCTATGTTCATTAATAACAAATGCAACAGTTTAAATCTGGACTGTCCTCCAAAGGCCTGTATGCCAAAAGGTTGGTCATCAGCCAAATACTGGGAGATGGTGGGACTTTGGGAGGTGGCACATATAGGAAGGGCCTGGTCACTGGGTACTGGTACACCGGTCTCTTTCTCCTTCTCTGCTTCCTGGTTGTCATGAGATGAGCAGCTTTCTCCACCACAAGCTCCCAGTCATGGTATTCTCCCTCACCACAGGCCCCCAAACAAGGAAGCCAACCTATCATAGACTGAAACCTCTGAGACTGTGAGCCAAAACAAGTCTTTCTTCCTTTTAATTTGATTATCTCAGATGGTTTGTCACAGCAATGAAAGATTTACTGATAAAATATAACATATTATTTACTACTATGATGCTCAAAGCACACAAAACATTTTACACTGCATACTCCTTTATATAATTCATTTTGATGTTCTGATTATTGAAATTTTTATGTAGTATTTAAAAACATAAGTTTTTCTGCTTATTAAATATGGCATTCTATTTTCTGTATTCTATGCAAATTTAAAATTTATAGGGCAGCAGGCAAGATAAAGAATTTTTAATAAATTCAACCAAGGTTATAGTCAGTCAAATTTTTCTACATTGCGATTTTTATAATAACTTGATGGCATATTATAAATTGGTCAATGTTTAAAGTATTCCATATTAAAATGTATAGATTATACACGTGGTACTCGATTTTTCTGCACATGAACACAATAACTATTTTCAATAACAGATTTCCATAATGATCTCTTACTTCTTCCCTCTGCAAAGTTTTATCTTACCTCAATTCAGGCAAAACTGATAACAGCGTAATCAGAATGGGAAATAAACTAAAATTTGGCAATCTCATTAAAAAGGTCTGGTTCCTCAGATGATTATGGTTTCATACAGAGACCAAAAAGCTAAGAACAAGTCCTGAAATAGGTTTTGACTCATTCCATATGCTGTTGTCAAGTCAAATGGGATGTGGAAAAAAAAATTCAGGCTGGATTCCCTTGGTTTTCCTGAGGCCCTGTTGTCAAAAGCTAGGCCAGAGATATAGAAGAATGAACAACCGTGAGATTTCTTTGACAGTTTAGATGACCAGTATGTTTATAAAAAATTGTGACATTCTCAAGTGTAAAGAGGAAACAAGACCTTAAATGGTGTCAATCAACACAATTACAAGTAATTTCTAGATCAAATATCAGTTTATTAAATTGGTTAGATATTTGTGGAAAATATAAATGGAATAAAAGATCTTAGTCTCCATTATCCTCTCTTCCTTCCCACATGCTGAGGTCAAAGAAAGCCCCATCTTCATTCAGATGGGCCATGAAACTTCCTGAACTACAGTGAAAATTAGTTTTCAATATCTAACTTTTCAAACCATTAAGACTGAGTTTCTTAAATGGCTTTATGTAAGCGTGAACAGAATGAAGAATGCTAGCATAGTTTAAGATAGTCTCCTGCATTGCTTAAAAAAAACTCTTTCATCATCTCCTTTTAATAAAGTCAGTCAATTAAAACAGTTTCTTATGGAAAGTGTCCTGTATATTGATAAAGAAAATATTTTCACCTGAAAGATGTTTCTGTCCAGCTAATAAGGTCAATAAACCCAAAGTATTTCAGGGAGGGAGTGCATTATTAAAACAGTGGCTCAATTAAAAAAAAAAAGAATAAAACAGAAAAACAGTGAACACTGTGAAGTATGAACATACAACTGAATATTTTCCAAAAATTTTTGGTAAAGCTAATACTATGTATTTATACAGTTCATGCATCAAAACACGCTTACTCATGCAAAATTTATTAAACTGCATCCTCCAGCTGAAGGAAAACTGTAGGACAGGATTAATTAGCACAGCATGTGTGAAAGCTCTCTTTCTCTGTTCCTTGTCAGTTGCTATGGTTACCCTACAGGAAGAGAGCTACACTACCTTTTAAAAAAGCTAAAGTTCATGGGTTATTATCAAAACTTCTCATATAATGTTTAGTTTTTGGTTTTTTTTTTTATAATGTTTAGTTTGAATCAAAAGTCAAAAAGCAAAGTGAACTGCTGACCAAATGAGTATAGGTTATTTTCATGTTGTGGCTTTGGGTGAACTGTGTAAATGAAGGGGATGAGTTCCCATGGGTACCTAAAATGGATTATGTAACAACTTAGTGTTACCAGCTTAAGGTGTTGCCATTTCCACCTAATGAAAGACCCTAGATCATCAGGGGAAATATTATTTAAGCCCTACCGCCAAGGATTCAGAGTTGGTCAGCTCTGATACCAGCATAACAGAATCCTAGATTCCCAGAGGAGTTAAAGAAGCTTTATAGCTAACGACTTACAAATGACAGAATTATTTTTCGTTTCTCTCTAAGATAGCCATCTTATGGATATTGGTTCTACCATCTGGCAGGAAAAAGGAATGAATCACGGGACAGAGCTTCCAACACTTGACTAAGCCGATCAGTCCTTCCATACCAAACAATGGAGACTCTCCAGATCTTATCTTAATAGCTCTCCCTGCTTGCATTAGACTCTGAACCACTCCCCTTCTTTTTTTCGATTTTGTTCTGTTGGTTCTTTTTAGTTATTCATTACAGTATAATCCATTTTGATAAGATTGTACAAGCATGGAATATATTTTATTCTAATTAGGACCTCATTCTTGTGGGTGGGCATGATGATGGGATTCACTTAGGTACACATAGGAAAATTACATTAAATTAATTCTACTTTCATATTTCTATCCCCCATCCCTTCCTTTCGTTCCCCTTCATCTAATCTACTGAACTTCTCTTCCTTGCCTTCCCCTTCTTTATTGTGGTTTAACTTCCATATATCAGCAAAAACATTCAAACTTTGGTTTTTTGGGAATGGCCTATTCACTTAGTATGATAGTATTCAGATCCATCCATTTACTGGCAAATGACATAAAGTCATTCTTTTTTATGGTTAAGTAATATTCCATTGTGTATATTCCTTCATCCATTCATCTGTTCATGGGTACCTGGGTTAGTTCCATACCTTAGCTATTGTGAATTGTGCTACTATAAACATAGATGTGGCTGCATTACAGTAGTATGTGACTTAAAATTCTTTGGATATATGCCGAGGAGTAGGATAGCTAGGCCAAATGGTGGTTCCATTCCAAGTTTTCTGAGGAATCTCCAACTACTTTCTAGAGTGGTTACACCACTTGCTGTCCTACCAACAATGTGTGAGTGTTCCATTTTTCCCACATCCTCGCCAACATATGTTGTTACTTGTATTCTTGATAATTGCTATTCTGACCGGAGTGAGATAGAATCTTAGCATAGTTTTAATCTGAATTTCCCTAATTGCTAGGGATGTTGAACATTTTGTCACATATTTGTTCATCATTCGTATTTCTTCTTTTGAAAGCAGTCTGCTCAGTTCCTTTGCCCATTTATTGATTGTGTCATTTGGGTTTTTTTTGGTGTTAAGCTTTTTGAGTTCTTTGTATATGCTGGAAATTAATACCATATCTGAGGTGCAGTTGGCAAAGATTTTCTTCCATTCTGTAGGCTCTCTGTTCACATTATTTATTGTTTGTTTCTTTTGCTGTGAAGAATACTTTTAGTTTGATGCCATCCCATTTATTAATGTTTGATTTTATTTCTTGTGCTTTAGGAGTCTGTCCAGGAAGTCAGTTCCTGTGCTGATATGTTAAAGTGTTGGGCCTACATTTTCTTCTAGTAGGTGCAGGGTTTCTGGTCTAATTTCTAGGTCTTTGATGCACTTAGAGTTGATTTTTGTGCAAGGTGAGAGATAGGGGTTAATTTTCATTCTATTAAATATATCTAGTATGAGATAACTGTATTTATGTGGATTTGTCTCTATGTCTTCTATTCTGTTCCATTGGTCTTCTTGCCTGTTTTGGTGCCAATACCATGACATTTTTGTTACTATGGCTCTGTAGTATAATTTAAGGTCTGTTCTTGTAATGAATCCTGCCTTATAATTCTGGCTAAGGACTGCTTTAGCTATTCTGGGCCTCTTATTTTTACAAATTAATTTTGTGACTGCTTTTCCATTTCTATGAAGAACTTCATTGGAATTTTGGTGGGAAATGTATTGAATCTGTGTAGCACTTTTGTTAGTATGGCCATTTTGACGAAATTGATTCTGCCTATCTAAGAATATGGTACTCCCTTTCTTTTATATATCCTCCCTTGACTTCTCTGCTATACAATAGTTAACTAGTAATAACTTGATTTCCTGGGACTTTCCTTTATTTGCCACTTAAATGCTGGTTTTATCTAGGGCAATACACTCAACTCAGAGCTTTCTCAAACATAACACTCTATAGGTCACTATGGCTTATGTCATTTTTAAATTGTCATCCACAGATCATACTTAACCTTGGCTTCATATCTGGTTCCATTCAATTCCTCACAAGAGACAAGCACTAGAATGTCCTCTTAGCATGCAGAACAAACCCACCAGAATTAACACAGGGAATATACCAGAAGAGTCTTGGAGAAAATGCATTTAGTAAATAGTTTTAGGTCCCCCAAACAGTCAAAGCTTTTTAGCTGCACAGATAGTAGATTTTATGTTTGCTGCACATATAATTATTGTTTCAAGTTCCAATGCATTCCTTTTTCGTAGCTGTTAAAATTGGTTGGGAACATGGTGAACTAACTCTATGGGGAAATCTGCTGAATCTAGGATAAGGGTTCAGAAATGATAATTCCAATTTTTCTGCTTTGTCCAAGGATTTGAGAAGGAGCTGGCAACATTGATTTGCTGTTTTTAATTAATTGGAATCAATAATGGCAAACGCTGGTTGAATTGTAGCAGCTGTCTAAAATACAGCAAACAGGATTATCTTTGACTTCTTTAGCATCTTTCCAGAGAGCAGGCCACTGTTCTTGACATGGGTTTCATTTTCATATAACAGCCATTCCCATACTTCTCTCACATACCTCATTCATTTCACAAACACACAGAAAAAGTATGTCTTGCTCTTAATTCAAAAATCATTATTCCTAGGTGAAGGACTCCTTTCTTCATGATTCAATTCCAAAAGGATGAAATATTTGGGTGATACTTTACCAACCTCATTTTGGCGGGAAACTTGAAACCTCTCAATTCCTGGCTTAGGTCCAGGGGTAAGGGCAGAGGAAGGCTTTCAGATTTCTCTCCCATTCCTTGGTCCTACAGACTATTAGATTTTATGTTTAATAATATAAAAAAGCCAATAACTTTTTTTTATGAGATAATATTTCAATGGAATCTCCTTTCTTCTACAGGGTTTATAGTAAATAAATTATGGTTTTCTAAAACTGTTAGAAGATTCTCCATTGCTACTTTTAGGGTGTATCAACCAAAACACAAAACAAAACAAGTTTTTCTTTTACTGCTCACCAGGGTTGTGGCCTGGAACCTCTTCTCTCTTCACTTGGTAGGTTTTCCCTGGATAATTGTATTTAGTGTCATGGCTTCTGTCACTACTCATATGCTAATGATTCCAAATACATATATCTCTAGCATTGATCTTCTCCTAAAGCTTCAGACTTCTATATATATATATTTTTTAAAAAGTCCACTTACATCTTTCATGATTCTCCATAGGGATCTTGATCTTCATTAAACATTTCTTCTGTCACCATTTCTCTTCCAGTGTCTGTAACTTCCCACTATTCATTATCATCCATCGTTTACCAAAGCTAGGACTCTTGTTTCATTGTAGGCTCTGTCCACTTACAAAATCAAAATATCTGGTGGATTTTACTTTCTCCTTCTTCCTTCTCCTAATGTCTTCATTACCATCTGCAGGGCTATTACATTAGCCTCAAGTATCTTCATGGCACAATGTAATCAATTTCAAAATACATCCCAGGCAATAAATGATCTACCTTTACTAAAATTAATTTTATTGAAACTCAACAGTTTAAGTGAGATGTTCCTCAAGGTAAATATCAACCACAAAAGATTCACATGCCCAATCTTACCAAATAATCACTATGAAAGTTGGGTACCAAGAGCTGGGTGGTGTCTCAGTGGTAGAGCACTTGCCTAGCACGTGTGAGGCCCTGGGTTTAATCCTCAGTATCATATAAAAATAAATGAAAAAAATAAAGCTAAAAAATAATTTAAGAAGAAAGAAAAAGAAAGAAAGAAAGAAAGAAAGAAAAGAGTGAGCCTCCTGATTATCTGCTACCATAGGAAGCATCTCCTTTCCATGAAATAAGGGCATCTTGAGGGCAGGCCTTTGCTTTTCACACATTTAACACCACACAGTAGTGTTAAAGGCAGAAAACCATTTTAGGATTACAATTAGAGTCTTCTTTTCTTTGAATATAACATCTTTGATTTGGTTTTCATCCACATTTCTACTTTAGCAGAAGCTGTTCTTTGTAAGATACGAAAATCCCTTTAAAATGTTTTGATTAGCGTTTGCCAGTCTTTCTACTGAATAAGAGTAATCTTTGAACACAAATTCTAATAAAGTGAAAGTAAGTTCAAAGACATCTAAATATCAAAGCAATATTTTAATTTATTAGAATTTTATTTAATTATCCCTAAAATTTTAAGTTCACAAATTATGTCTAATTTGTCTACCCTAGAAGGCAGAATCTTTTTTATATGTTTTACTTTTAAGTAAGAGAAATTATCATAGCATTTTAATAAAGATGTTTCAAAAATGAGAGAAAATATTCAAATAATTAACATTAATATACGGAAATTTTTCAATTTTCTATTTTTGTATGAAAGATAAAAACTTCTACATAAATACTACTTTAAATGAAACTAGTAAATGAAGTAAGATCAATTAGTCACAATTCTTCAGCTGAATATCCTAAGAGAAACATGCTTTTATTGTCCCATTAGCTGCATACTCAAAGACTTGTGATAAAGCAACTAAATGTCATATTGGTTCTGGTACTACCTTGTTAGTTATGTCTTCTTTATTAAGTTACTGAACCACTCTAGCCTTGGTTTTGTGTACAATGAAAGGGCTAAGGTCTCAGGTCAGCAAACTATGGCCTAGTAGACTAGTGGCTTCCTATCTTTTCGCTGGAAAACGCTTATGCCCATTTATTCATGTATGGCAATGGCTGCTTTTGCACTAAACAGCTGAGTTGAGCAGTTGACAGGGACCACATGACCCATAAGGCTACAATATTTAGTATCTGGTCCTTTAAGCAAAATCTTGCTCCGGACCCCTGGGGCAGACTAAGTTAACATTAGGGTTTGTCCAAGCAACAAAATGCAGTGATCCCATGAAAAGACTACTACAAATCTTATTTATGAAATGTAAAAAGATCATATATGTACAAGTTCCTAAAAAGCCCTTTCAGTAATCCCACTTCAATGATCCTATCACATAGCACCTGCATTAGCAGAGAATGCAGAATCATTTTCCACAAACTGCATGTGAGTATGTCATCATTCTCACGGTTTGCTGCTTTATATTTCATTTTCTAGTTTCTGCTTCTCAGTTAATGAAACTCATGGTTATTATTCCAATGCTAGATGATACCACAACATTGCCAGTTTTGGTAAATTTTCATAACTTTGCTGATTTGTTTCCAATTTTTAGAAACTAAGGTATAAAATATTAAACTCATCATAAGAATCTAAGTTTTAAAATCAAGACATAATACAAGTGCTAAAGCATCCACTTAAAGATATGGATTAATATATAACCAAAACATTATATGAATATGCATCAGTATGCATTAAAAAAAAAAAAACTAGCCTTGAAATAATCCCAAATCTAATTAGGTCAAATAAGGTAAGAACATTCATGATGTTATGACAGAGATGTGATTTGCACTGGATAGGAAAGAAGCCAATCTGTAGTCAATATTGTACCTACACAATATTACTGTGTTAAAACCTTTAACTTTTTTTTAAAAGAAATAAGAAATGAGGACAAATGTTTCTCTGGGAACTTTATAAGATAATCATTCTCATTTTTTTTTGAAACCACCAAAAATACATATTTTTTAAAAGTAGAGGAAAGACTGCAATGTTTTAGTCTGCTTTGTGTAGGAAATCAAAAACCAAAAAATAAACCTGACGTTGGGTAATTAAAGAAGTTTATCTGGCTTACAGTTCTGGGAGCTGTGATGTTCAAGAGCATGGTGCCAGCATCTACTGGGCAGCTGGTGAGGAGATTTTTACTGTACATCACATCTTGGCAGAGGGTGCCACATGGTGAGATAGAGCCAATGCGCTAGCTCAGTTCTTTCCTTCTCTTTTTATAAAGCCACTAATGCTATTAATGGGGGTCCCACCCCCATGACCTCGTTTAATTCTAAGTACTCCCAGATTCCCTACCATCATATATCATTAACATATAAATTTGAGATAAATTTCCAACATTTGAACTTTGGGGGCATATTCAAACTATAACAATGTCCTTAGTTGGCCTTATTACAGATACTACAAAGACATAAACATCAGTGGATATAGTTTATAATATAGAAGCAAATTGATAAGAATTTATTGAATGATTATAATCTGTTAAGTACTCTCAGGGTTTAAATGTATTACATCATTCAAAAGTTATAACAACTTACAATGTAGTATGATTGTTAATATCCCAATTTAACAGAAAGAAAACTAATACCCGGAGAAACTAATTTACCTTGGGTCACAAAGTCATACATGGTTGCACCAGGACTTAAATACAGGCAATATAACCACTTCCCCAGGAAGACTAGGAATTTAGGAACCTATGTCTGGGCTCTAGATGGGTGGTGGGCTAGACTTATCAAGTCCAAAGTCCAGAAAGGTGGACACATTAGCCTGGTAAGAGAGACAGGAGAGGGGTTAGAGGAAGGAAGGCAGGGGAGGATCAGGATCAAGAAGGAGGAGTGAGAAGAAAACGGAAGCTGGTGTAGTGGAAGGAGCTTCCAAACATGAACAAACCAGAGAAAATGACTAGAGGGTCTCAGAGCAATCAAACAAAAAACCCTCAAAAAAGAAAAAAAAATTGGAAAGATGGAAGGAAGGGAGGGAGGGAGAAAGGAAGGAAGGAAAAACAAAAAGAAATTTGATAAGGAACTACTGTAGAGAAATGCTTGGGAAACTTCAAGATACAGTCTGGTTGCTGAAATAAGATCAGTTCTCATCTGCTTTGTTTGTTGATTTGTTTTAAAGTGAAAATGGTAGTAGGTAGGAGCTCAGATCTGGAGCAGTCAGCTAGATAGCTGTGAAGACTTGAAGAAGAACAGCTAGAAATGGAAATTATTGGGGGTCAAGGAACGCCTATTTATTTGAGAAGATCCTAAGGACCTATTTTTTTCACAAACCTCAAACCAAGGTATGGCCCAACACTAAAATGAAAAAAAGTCTATTTCAAATATCATGATTAGAGTGAATTTTTTAAATATTCCATGAGCTGAAAATAACAATTACTTTCAAACTTGAACTAAAAGGTTTAATATTTTTATGATAGTAAAAATCCATCTATACTAGTAAAAGTTAATGAGGCAAATAGTTAATTTAAGGTCAAAAGGTTTGGGTCATTTTGAATTACTGGAATACTTTTAAATTTTATGGTTGCTACCTATTTTTTTGGAATTATTTTCAATTATGATTTTTTTCTTTTCTTTTCTCATACATTTTAAGGAGAGGTCAAGTTATGTTTTGGGGTCTCAACACTGTACTTAATACAGAATTTCAGACATAATAATTAAAAGAAAAATCCACTAAGGAAAATGTACATGGTTAGTTTATTATGTTGGTTTTTAACAAGGTTTGTGACATGTGATGACAATTTTGGTTGCCTTAAATTGGAGGTGGGTATTGCTAGTATAGTAAATAAATGCTATAACTTCAAATCTTTAAAACTGAGCATTTGGAGAATATTTTCAATAATCCATAAATTCCATGAAATAAATAAATGTCACAGTCACTGCAGAGATGAATTATCATGGAGTTTTCACGTTAGAAAGAATTTCAGTCTGTGTCTTTGCCGATATTAAACAGGAAGGCAATTGAGATCCAAAGCTCTGTTTACTCTTTCTCCACTGTCTCTAACTCATTCCCTTATTTCTGTCTGCACTGCCACTGCCCTCAGACTTACTCTTCAAGGTCTTCTTGAACCTCATAAAGAACTCCCAGCTGGTCTCCCAGAGTCTGCCCTTCACTATTGCTTTTCCATTGTTTGATGAAGAGACAGTTTCCGGCAGCCTGTAGGAACGTCCTCTCAGGCAGGACCATGTACACCTTATGTGATTTGGAGCAAAAGACAACTTAGCTAAGTTTCCACTGCTGCATCTGTAAAATGCATGCAGCAATTTTGCCAGCTCATCTCTATTTACCCTCCTGGTAATTTCTGGACCAATCCTCACCCTGTTCTAGGCCCCCAAAGGTTGACCTCAAAGGGGCTCAAATGACAGAGTCCTCAGTCACTGGCCTCAAGTTGGGTTTGGCCAAGGGAAGTACACTGACTAAAAATCAGAAAGAAACAAAGGAGGTCAGTGTAGGTGCTCCCCTGGTTTCTTCTCAGCTGGACAAGGCTTAAGAATAGCTAAGTCTTCCCTTGGAAGCTACAACTCATGCTCAAGAGGGTCCAGAATCAATTTCTCTCTTCACCCTGCAGCAGGAGCAGTGGTAAAGACTGTTTCATATCCTTAACTGTTTCATCGACAGATCCTTCTGTCCTCAATCCAAACTGTCCATCCAAACTGTCCTCAATCACCCATTACAGCTCTCTTTTATTTCCTTCTAGGATTCCCTGATAAAATAACCACATCAGATTCTCACAGTATTTGTGTCAAGTAAATGAGATAATGCATGGAAAATGTTTAATTGTGCAAATGGCCTACAGTAACATTCAACACATATTGGCTACTACCATTAGCGAAAACACCATCTGGTTAGGCTGCCCTCTGCTAAAGAACTTAATGGATACTCTGGGTTTTATGCTGAAAATCCAAACTCCAAGGAATAAAAGCCATGGCTACTACTACAGCCCTGCTTCTTCTCATCCCTTTCTATGTTCTAGCAAATTGTTAGCAGAGCTAAACAAACTACCTATAATTTTCTCTTTTTATGTCAGATCCTTGGCACAACAAGGCCTCATATTCTGCAGTGCTTTATGCAGCTACTTGTCCTTCAAAATTCTACTCAGGCCAAGCCCTCTGGAAGTGTCACTGACTCGCCCTCCCATCCCGGTCCAGGTAATCATCCTTCCTCTGTTCTGACTGACTTCTGCCCTGAACTTGCAAGGTCTGCACCATCAGTCATTAATATCTGAGCCCCACTTGCCCCACACAAGCATAGTTTCCCTGAACTGGTTCATTTCCCTTTGTAGCCCTGGCTCCTGCATTCTCACAGCAAATCTGCTGTTAGACAGACATATATAGCAAAAACCACCACCTAGAAAAAACCACCACCTAGCATGAATACTTGAACAGTGCTCTCTTAGCAGGTGGCATATATGTACAGTCCCAGCCAATGATGAGGTGGACCCAGGCCACCCCATGGACCTCTGCTGTCACCTGTTCACACCACAGGATTTCAACAAAAACCTTGTTGCTAGATTTTAAATGTTTAAACACTTAATGAGATTCAAGTTGAATCACATAAAAGCTCAAGATCCATTTGGAGGGGTTAAAAAGTAAAATCAAAGTATACATAAAATACTTTAATCCCTTTAAAGGCTCATATACATTTTAAATAAAAATACACATAACACGCCATAAAGCAATTAAAATAAAAGTTATTATTTCTTTAATATAAGCAATCAGACTAATTTCCTGACAGATTCCATGATCTGTTAAATTTTATCTAACATATTATTTAAAATTTAGATAAATAAAAGTTAAAAACTAAAAACTGTGTCCTTTAAACTTTTACATCACCTCTAATTCTCTATTCAGCTTACTTGGCAATCTGCATATAAAACTGCTATTGTTCATCTATGTTCCTCTGTATTTATCTCTCTAGCTAGTTTCTCTGGTTCTGCATAACATCCTAGCTGCCTCTCAAAGAGTTAAGCATAGCAAGAGGTATGCTCACACAGAAGGGCTTTTTAAAACCTTGATGGGCAAAAGTACAAAAACACTCATTTCAAGGCTTCCAGCTGTTCAATTTAACAAGAGAAAGAGACCTGAGTTTACCTTTGAGGCTGTTTCTTTGTTCTAGGAAAACCAACTTAATGGCAATTTCTGTTATATAAATGTAAAGCAAATCTCTCCCTACTGTTATGGGGCAAGCTGTGAAATTAACCTACATCTTGATGTCTCCAAGAGGAAAAGGTTTAGTGTAAACTGGGTGCATGTTTTGGCAGGGCTGTTTCTGAGGCTTTGTGGCTTCTTTGAAGATGTTTGCTGCCACAGGGAACACAGACTACACAACCATGCTTCCTTCACTTACTGATCAGAGGTTTTCAGAAGCCACAGAATGGAAGAAAGGGTATATGATGAGAGCTATTCTTTATCCTCCAAAGTAGAGGACCAATAAAGCCCAACTACAGTGACATTTAAGTCTAAATCTCAGCAGGAGCCCTGACAGTGGACTGCATGCAGCATATGTTCTGGCATAAATATTAAGTGCTATGATTATCTATTAGGGCTTGAGGGAGAGCCCTTGGTCCCGTGGGAGATGGGGAGTGGACCCAAGGCCTGAAATCAGACCTCCCAGGGCCTTAGATTTTCATGCTTTGGGATTGAAGACTGAGAATTCAGATAGCATTACTGGGATACAACTGCTTTAGGAGGAGAGAAGCCAGCCCTAGTAACAGACAGATAAGCAGGAAATAAACAGAAAGGACCCTTCGCCTGACACACACTGAATGTAGACCTCTAGGTTCTGGCTGAAGCTCTTTGAAGAGAAGAAGTACATGATACCCATGGCAGTCAGTCTTTCCTCAAATGTCCATCCTTCATTCAATCTTGTTGGAAATGAAAGCCTGACATCAGCTTCATCATAGTGGCCCAAGGGAAGGGGCTGCTCTGCTCTGGGCAAATAACAGAGGGAACCAGAATGCCTGTGGCAGTGGAAGACGCCAGGGACAGGTGTGCCATGAGGGTTATAATTAGAGGTGATTTCATGGCGACACCAAGAGGAACAACAGAGTAAAGGAAGATGAGGTACCTGTTCCTGCCAAAACAGGCCAAAACCTGGAGCACTTGTGGAAATAACTAAGGCCCACGCTGGGGAGCTTTGATATCTTGTGAGCATCTTGAAAAATGGAGCAAGCCAAAAAGAAATCTGGTGGAAGAGGTCCAGGTTGGGGGCTCTCAGTTCCAGGTAGCACTGTGCGTGTTTTGAGGCAGGAGGGGCCTGGCATGTCACGGGGGTGAGCATACCCATGTGTGGGAGTGCCACGTGCCTCGCTTGCATTTTGGTGCACCCAGGCTTCCAGGAACCCTCCTCATGTGCCCCTTTTCATTCTAACTCCAACGCATCCTCACATTCTTCTTTGATCTCTGAGGTCACAAGTCATTTCTCTTCTGTTGCAGACTTCGAGACTCAGCTGTGTCTCTGATTTGTCACTTCACACTCTACCTTGAAGTGTTGTGATCACTGCAGAAGTGCCCTAATCTATTTAAGGTGGAGGCTGCATGTGATTCTTGAAAGCACCAAGGAGCAACACACAAGAAGTATATTCATTGTGTCGACTGGTTGAACTGAGCTTAAAAAATCACTAGTTATGTTCTAGAAAGTTTCAGAGAGTAAACAGTGGCAAATTTATTCTACTTGTTCATCCTCATATTTATACATATAAAGACTTGTGTGCACAAAAATTCATTGTGACATTGTTTGTAGTAAAAGACTAAAATAACCTTAAACTCCAGGAGCGAAGCAGCTAAAAAAATTACAACAGAGATTCAAAATTCAGACAATGAGGCCAATAAATTTATACATACTAATATGGAAGAAACTGTACATTGCTAAGAGAAAAGGTACCAGGGAACACTTATGGATTATTTATGTAAATTATTTATACATGCATGTTGTATCTCTAGAGAGATACACAAGAAACTGGTAAAAGTAATGGCCTATGGGAAAAGGAACAAGGAAAAAAGGAAGGAGAGGGAATTTAATTTTCACTATATACCATTTTAAGCTTCTTGAAATGTCTGTTACTATGTGAGCATGTTAGCTACTGAAGAAATAATTATTTTTGAGAGAAAGAAAGAATATCAAATCAGTTCTCACTCAGCTCTGGGCAGTCCCAGAAAACTCCAGCCTTATTTCTTTATAGTACAGTCCTAAAATAGTCAGTCCTTGGTTTAAATGACAGGTTTTCCTAGTGTGGCAGGAAAACTGGTGTCTGGCAGCAGTGAGCTAATTACTAGGTGTAACAAGATGAAATAAACTATTATTTAGATATTCTCACCAGTACGACCAAGTTGCCTTCTAAAGCTCAGGCTTGTCTGCATAATAGCTAGTTTAGCTGCTAAAACCTGGAATGAGCAAGAACAATCTGAATCAGCAAGCAATTTTGAAGTTAAAAAGAAACCTTCCTTGAAGGGAAACTTACTTGCAGCGTAAAATTTATAATAGATTTCTCTAAGATGATGAAAGTGTCAAAACTGGCCAAGCAGCTAGGAATTTTTAAAACAATTTTTATAATTCAATGAATGCTAGGAATGTTACATTTCTACACCTAGGCATACTGTTCTAAATAACCAAGGACTAACATATTAAGAATATAGCTGAGCCAGGTGCGGTGGCTCACACCTGTAGTCCCAGCACTTTGAGACGCTGAGATAGGAGAATCGCGAGTTCAAAGCTAATCGCGAGTTCAAAGCAATGGCGAGACACTTAGCAACTCAGTGAGACCCTGTCTCTACATAAAACACAAAATAGGGCTGGGGATATTGCTCAGTGGTCAAGTGCCCCTGAGTTCAATCCCCAGTAACCCCCCAAAATAAATAAATAAATAAATAAGAATATAGCTGGATAGACTTTGAGAAGTTCAAACTCAGCCTCAACAATTGGACAATCCAAGTATCCTCACTTGTCAACAAACATCACACAAACTAAGTTTAGAGAACCAGGAGTGTTCCCAGGAGATCGCTTGGGTTTTAAAAGAGCTGTCAGCAATAAAATGTAAACTCATCTTGTGCTATATTAGACAACTGTCTTATCTTTTAAGAATTACAAACAGAAATCTAACATTTCAAGCACATGTCCTACTTTCAGAATCTGTTAAGTATGCTTTAAATATTCCCATCTTCTCAGTCCACATAATCTGTCCTTCAAAGCATTCTTTTCAAATAAACCTTTATTTGAAATCTTATAGTGTAGCTGAAAATATATTAAATTTAGAAACTTTCTTCAAACAAAATTTGAGTCCCAGAATCACATAAAGTACTCTCTATTTTGCTTTACATTATTTCACTGACTGTTTCCTTTATTAAACATCTCATTAAAATAACAAAAGGGGAGAACTATACTTGAAATATGTGTCTGGAAGTTAAGTAAATTTAGTGCATGTGGATTTCTTAATCTTTAAATTCACAATTGTATATTAAAAATCTCAAAGGACAAAACAATAATTCATGGGCATAGATTATTACATCTATTACATGACTTTAAAGATGCCAGCACATCAAATATTGTGAACAAATGCAGTGTGTATTTCCAAAAATAAATTTCAAGGGAATTAATGTTGAAGAAAGCCCAAAATATCCATAGATATTTAAATAGGTATACTTTAAGTTATCAATTATTTTCTCTAAATATTTTTTGTTTTAATTATTGGCAACATTACACATTACCCACTTTTAAATCAAAAGGAAAAGCATACAATATATTTTTTTCTAAAAATACTTTTTTATACTAAAATCAATTATTCATAACACTATTATCATAAAGTCACAAATCATAAGTTTTTATTTAAAAACTATTGACTTTGGCAAATCCTATGATGAACTCATTCATCAGCAATGTATAAAGTGGTAAGTCTGGGCTGAGTTTTTACTAAATTACTATATTTTAACCCCAAAATTATTTAGTGGAAAGCAACATAATGTTAGCATGTTGAACTTAAGGGGAGAAAGGGGATGCCATGACAAGCTCCACAGTCCAGAAGGCAGAACTCCCTAGCTCTTGTACACACTCCAGTCCCCGCCTCGTCTGCTGAGCTCCATAAGCCCAGGGGCTGATGCTCTTCTACTACAGATGCCCAGCCTTCAGGATTTGATGGTTTTTTCAACTGGTTACAAAATACTGACAAAATGCTGCTAGATTATTCATTTAAAAAAAAAAAAGACTGTGCCATATACCACAGGAAAATAACTGTGCTTAGCAATACTGCATAAAAAGAAATTCAGTGTGGCAGAGCCAATAATTTATACAAATTTTGTATGTTAGCACCATGATTTAGAATCAACAGTTTACATTTTAGTTTTCAATGCAAATATAAATTCAAATGATGTAATTTTTTCAATATGTCTTTGCTACTACAATAAAAATTGGGCAACACTAACTTATTCTAATTATAGTTTGTAGTTATATATTCCACATATAACTATATGCTTTCAGAAATCATAACTTTCAAAAGAAAGTACACTAAATAAATATATTATGAGTTACTTTATTAATTATGCATTCTTCTGAAAAGCCTACTGAACCAAATGTTTTATTATCAGCTCATTGGCTATTAGTTAGAACATTGATTGACCAAATATGGCCATATCTATTTGTCAACATATTGTCTGTAACTATTTTTTCATTAAAATAACACATTTGTGTAGTTGCAAGAGATTTCATGACTAAAGATATTCATTATCTGACCCTTTAATATAAAAAATTATCCAAGGGCTGGGATTGCAGCTCTGTGGTAGAGCGCTTGCCTCACATGTGTGAGGCCCTGGGTTCGATCCTCAGCACCACATACAAAGCAATAAAATAAAGACATTGTGTCCATCTACAACTAAAAAAATTTTTTTTAAAAAGTTAGCCAAAAGCTGGTCCAGATATTCATAAGATGCTTTGTTTTTCAAGCACCATTGTATTATTTGGGTTCCTACTCTTCTAGATGGACTAAATCTGCAAAAATATAAAAATATAAAAAACAGTAGTAAGCAAAATAATATTTACAACTGCTTTAGAGAATGGGAGTACTTTCTGATGTGCTGAAAATACTCTAAATCTTAATTGTGGAGGTAGGTTTAAAACTATATACATTTATCAAACTCATCAAATTTAAACTGGTAAATCTTGTTTTATGTAAAATATCAGATAATAAAAACACTAAAATCTAACATTTGGAGAAAAATTCACCTCATTGTCATATTTAGTTAATAAAAGGATCAAAACTGAAAAGTACTAAAAGGATGTAATAAAGTCAGTGAATGATCTCATTTATATGATTTTTGATAGGAATGCTTCTTCAGTTTATAATATGAATTATAAAACACAAACAATGTAGAACTCCAGAAACTTGTTCTTAACTATTATATATAATACCTTATACTGTAGATTATTAAATACATTTCAATTTAGATGCCACATTCGACATGAGTCTTCATCCATGTACCAAAAGGTTGAAGACAAGGGAACATTTAGTTATTTGGGGATGAAAACTATGCTATTTCTGAGGACACCCAAGCTGAAGTTCCAGAAGAGCTTAAAGAATTATTTAGAAACACATTAAATATTAAAACAATGACCATTTAACAAGCTTGAAGAAATGTATTATGTACTAAGAGTATTTAATAACTACAGTGAGTTCAAAGGAAAAAAGAAACAGCATTAATATAAATCATTCAGATTTCCTACACAAGAGCTTTCTCTTATTCAACTAGTGTATTTTTTTTTTAATACTGACATAAAAAGCAAAAGCCTTGGGCTGGGGTTGTGGCTCAGTGGTGGAGTGCTTGCCTTGTACGCGTGAGGCACTGGATATGATCCTCAGCACCACATACAAAATATATAAATAAATAAAATAAAGGTTTTTTTAAAAAAACAAAAGCCTTGTTTGTGTTGGAATACAATGTTACTGGACTTCAATATCATGGTTTTGAACATTTTATGAAATAACACGTGTCCATTTCCTACTACATTTCTGATATCCCATATAAATCTCCACTTTACTATCAACTCCATTTGGGACAACTAACAAACTAATGATGGTCTGATAAGAAAAATCACCAAATTAATAAGATCATACGGCCTTTAAAGGCAAGGTATGTGTTGATGTCATACTTAAATGTCCCCACAGGACCATTCATGTGTTAAAGCTTGGTCACTATCCAGTGGTGCCATTAGGAACTGGAGAAACACTTAGGAGGTGGGGCCTAGTAGAAGGACTGTAGGTCAGTGGGGGCGTGTCCTTTTCCAGGATGTTGGGACCCTGACCCCTTCCATTCTCATCCCTTGCTTCTCCAGGATGCTATGAAGTAAACAGTTTTGCTCCACCACATAGCTCCCTGCCTAATGTTCTGCTTCAACATAGGCCCCCAAATAATAGCCACAAATCATGGGCTGAGACTTTCTGAAATCATGAGTCAAAATAAATGTTTCCTCCTCTGAAGTTGATTTTCCCATGTATTTTGTCACACTAACATAAATCTAACACAATTGGATTAAAAAATGGCCTTTTTTTTTTTTTTTTTTGGCATTCTTGGGGACTGAACATAGGACCTTGCACATGATAGGCAAGCATTCTACCACTAAGATACATACCAGCTCTTTTAACTCTATTTTGACACAGGGTGTTGTTAAGTTACCTATGCTGGCTTTTAGCTTGTGATCATCCTGCCTCAGCCTCCAAGTAACTGGGATACTTCGTGTGTACCAAGTATTCAACTAGAGCAACATTTTAAAAGAAAAGTATGACTTTAAGTATGCAGCAAAGGATGTAAAATGTTAGTGGAGCTGAATTAGGGAAGGAGTAAAACAGATAATGTTTATTTTCTTCTTGATGACTATAACTTCTATTTTTTAAAACAATTATGTATTAGTTGTAATTGTAAAAGCTAATATATGAAAAATCTTTTTGGTGTATTAGTGAAAAAAAAACCCAGAATCTGTGTTGTCAATGATATAATTGCCATTATGTGAAGATATATATATATATTCAAATAATCAAGAAACTGAAGGTATTTAGAAACCAAGAAAATTTTTCTGTGATTAGATTCACAAGATAATGAGCAAGTGTTTTTTTTATTATTATCATTTTTGGTATTGTTATCTTATACTCAATGCCAAGAAAAATGGGTACAAAAGAGAAAGGATTATATATCCTCTTTCAATGTACTGAAAAGATAATTTCCACAATTTTCATTGAATTTACTTTTAAAAATAACAATTTTGGGAAACATTAAAATTTTGATGTTTTTTCTCTTATTGCTTAGTTACAGTGATGGGAAAGATGACTGCTATGGTTTAAATATTTGTCCCCTCAAAATCATGTTGAAATATAATTGCCATTGTAACAGTATGAAGAGGTGGGCACTTCACCAGGTGTATAGGTCAGAATGGCTTTGTCCTCATGAATAGAGTAATCCATTGTTGCAGGAGTGGGTTTGTTAAAAAGAACAAATTCAAGTTCCCCTGACCCATTTCTCTCTCCTTTCCTCTCCTCTCCTCCCTCTCTTCTCTTCTCCCTGCCCTATTCTCACTCACACTCTCTCATACACATGAATGCACGCACGCACACACACACATTAACTCACTCTTGCCCTTCTACCTTCCACCATGGGATGATGTAGCAAAAAGCCTTTCCCAGATGCTGACACTGTGGTCTTAGAATTCTCTGTCTCCAGAATTATGAGGAAATAAATGTCTGCTCTGCATCAATTATCCCATCTGTGGTATTTTGAAATACGAAGAAAGGACTAAGACAATGACACAAAAATTATACAAATCCTCATTCTAGTAAGGCAGACAGTCATAGTAAATCTGAACTTGCTGAGTTTCTTTCACTTTTCATGGACCCAGCAGAAATTTACTTTGAAGTTAGCATAAGCATTTTCTTTTGGAAATGACTAGAATTTATATATACAACTGGTAGGGAATGGAAAAAAGTTTACTTTAGGGAATAACTTTTAAGTAA
This sequence comes from Geosciurus inauris, assembly GCA_004024805.1. Taxonomy (NCBI): domain Eukaryota; kingdom Metazoa; phylum Chordata; class Mammalia; order Rodentia; family Sciuridae; genus Geosciurus; species Geosciurus inauris. The sequence continues at coordinate 33,889 of PVHX01015779.1, forward strand.
TGTTTTAAAATATTAAAACCTGAAATTTAATGTTTAAGATAATTAAACTCCAGTCTTGATATTTTAAACTTACAGAAAACAAAACTATCCATTTCAGTGACTTGTCCAAGATCAAACAGCTAGTCATTGACACACTTAGAAAAAACATTACGACTTTCTTACACCTTAATGCCATGTGTGACGGTAACTAAATTTCACTGCTAAATTAGTCTGCCTTTGGATACAATCTCTGCCTGAGATACAGAGAAGACATGAGGTTTGTGTAAATCAGCTTTTTGTTGCTGTGACCAAAAAACCTGACCAGAACAACTTAGAAGAGAAAAACTTTGCAGATCATGATTTCAGAAATCTCAGTCCATAGACAGCTGACTCCATTGCTCTGGGGCCAAGATGAGACAAAACATCATCATTGAAAGAAAAGTGAGAGGAAAGCTTCTCACTTTATGGCATCCAGGAAGCAAAGACAGGAAAGTGAGGAAGGGAAGACAGAGAAGATGAACCCTTCCATGGTATGTCCTCAATGATCCAACTCCTTTAGCCACATCTCATCCTGTCCATTCAAACCAGAATGAACTGTTTAGGTCACAGCTCTCACAATCTGATCATTTCATCTCTGAACATTTCTGCATTGACATGGGGCTTTGGGGGGAACACTTCATATCCAAACTATAATATTCCACCACTGGTCCCCAAAAGCTCATAGCCGTCTCACAATGCAAAATGTATTTAGTTCATCTTCAAGAGTCCCATTGTCACAACAGTTCCAATATTGCTGGAAAGTCTAAGTCCAAACTCTCACCTGAGACTCAAGGCAAATTCATGGCTGTGAGTCCCTGTAAAAATCACATACAAGTAACATCTATCCAACACACGATGGCACAGAATAAATATTCCCATTCTGAAAGGGAAGAATAGCAGTGTAGAAAGAAGGGATGAGACCAAAACCAGTGGGACAAATAGGTCCCATAACTTCACATACATCATCTAGGGAACCTGGTGGCAAAATGTTCTCTCCAAAGGGCTTGGGCAGCCCTACTCCTTTGGCCCTTCCAGTTGCATACACATGGGTTCTCTTTTAGCCTTGATCTCTCCTCAGCCAGCAGCTTTTCTCAGCAGAGTGTTCACATTACTGGCGTCTCTTAATTTCTGGGGTCTACATTTTGGCTTTGGCTTTACTTTCACAGCTTCATGCATCACCCTGTTGGGAGTGGCCCGTAGGAATTCCAACACTGCTATACTTGGCCTGGCATCCCAGATTCTCCTTGAAATCTTGGTGGAAGCCTCCATGATCCCTTGACTCCAGTATCCTGCATTCCTGCAGAACTATCACCACACAGATGATGCCAAAATCTACTGCCAGCTTGTGCAGTAGCTGAGCCCACTGGAATCAGCTGTAGCAGCCTCTGAGTGCCTGGGATGTTAAACATAGTGAAACAACTTCTAAGGCTCCTTTGTGTAAACAGGATGCACACAGTATCTCTTCTCAAAGGAATTTTCCTTTCTAGACTCTTGAATCTGAAATGGGTATAGTCTTGCAAATTTCTGAGATGCTCTCAACCCATCCTTCCTATGGTCTCTGTACAAGGTACTTAGCATATCTTTAGTGGCTGTAATCTCTTCAATAATTATACCTTCCTTGACCATTCCATGTAAAAAAGTTTTACATGTACTTTTCTGGCCACACTGCAAGATTTTTAAATGCTGCAGCTCCACTTTCTACTTCTGATTTTTCCAGTACACCTGACTGAAAGTTGAGAGCAATACCCATGTCACCTCCTGAATGCTGTGTTGCCTTGAAATTTTCTCTGCCAGATTAATTAGTCCACCATATTTCAATTCATCCTCACTGAAAGATTCAGGATGTGGGGAAAATGTAGACAACTTCTTTGCCAGAATGTAATACAAATGGCCTCTAGTAAAATTTCCAACTGATTCTTCATTTTCTTCTGAAACCTCATGAGCACAATTTATATTCTCTGCATTTCTATCAGCATTCTAGTCTTCTAAGCTCTCACCAGAATCACTCATTAAGCTCTGCTTACAACATTTTGAGGATTCTCCATTCAGTATTTCCTAATGTGTGCAAATTCCTCCCTAAACCAGTTCCAAAGGCTTCTGAACCACATGGCCAGGTTAGCCACAACATCGATCCCACTTCTTTATACCAATTTCTATGAACGTCCACTTTTTGTCACTGTAACCAAAATACCTGACAAGATCAACTTAGAGAAGGAAAATTTTATTTTGACTCATACTTCCAGAAAGTTAGTTCACAGTCAGCCAAATCCATTGCTCTGGGCCCAAGGTAAGGCACACAACCATGTTTGAAGGATGTGGTAGAGGAGCACTGCTCCATTAATGGTAGCCAGGAAATCAGAGAAAGAAAGCAGGAAAAAGTCACAAGAAAGATGAATCCTTTCAGGGTAGCCCCCAGAAACCCTCCTTCTCCAAGCACATTCTACCTGTCTCCAGTAACTACTCAGTCCATTCAAACTAGGATGGATTGGTCAGGTTATAGCTCCCACAGTTCAATCATTTCACCTATAAACATTTCTGAATTAACACAGAAGCTTTTGGGAGACAGCTCCTTTTCAAATCATAACAGGGTTCTTAATCTTTTGGCCTTATTCTTTCATGTTAGCCCCACCTTGATCAATCTCCTTCTTCCCAGTGGATCTGTAAATTGGACCAGCACTTATTCTCTCAATCTTAACCTCCCTAGATCCTTCAACAGGCTTCGTATAAGTCCACTAGATATTGCAAGCATCTGGCCCAGGGCTTTGCCACACTTCAAGGGGCCTATCTGCACAGGAGTTGGTTCTGGCCCACATCCTAACTGGCAGCAGGTTCTAGCTGACAGGAGGCCAGAGAAACCCTCTTGTGCTGCAGCACTTTAAGCCCCAGACCTGCAGCACTGCCTGCCTTTCAGATGCATGCAAACAAAGGCAGAACTTGGACACCACCCTTGGATGAGGGGCAGATGATAGATGGAAACAAGTTTGCCTAGCATGGCCTACAAGCTAAGAAAGAATAAATCGAGTGGAGCGTCAGATCAGCAGCTGCTTCAAAGCCATTTTGGAAAGAGGCTAGGAGTAAATAAATAATAAAAAAATATAAGCACCATAAACAATCTGTTGCTGTTGCCATCACCTAAGTGACATTGAATATACTCTGTGACTTTGCTGTCCACATGTCCATCAACATCTCTGCCTCATGGCTAAACAGTAAAAGCTCTGTTGTTTGGCATATTACTAGTAGAACATTATAAAATGTTAGCATTATGTATCCTTGGATACTTTATTTATACTGGGCCCTGCCCTACCCTTGTCTCCATTCAACTCATTCTTTGAAAAGCCTTCTTTAGGTCTCCTATAAATTGTCCAAGCAAAAAGAGTGATTTTTTTTATGATCTTCTATTCTATATAGAGAACTTATTTGTCATCAAATATTACAATTAGAGGTGTAAATTATCTATTTTCTCAGTGAGCTCCTTGAGAACAACCTACAGTCTTCTGCATATGTAACTTCTCGATATTCTGTTTGGCTACCTGAAAAAGAAGGTTTATTTTCAAGTTTTTCTTTTAGCATTTTTATTAGAGAATTATAATTATATATATTAGTTAGGTTCATTTTGATAAAATACATGCAAGGAATTTGATTTACATAAATATTAAATGATAAACTATAGCCAAAGTGATTAGTCCTGTGTCTGATAAAGACACTAGCTACTAAGACTTGCTTATCATCATTTGTCATCAATATCACCACCACCAATATTCCTTGTAAATATTTACACTGTGTTATAAGTTTTGACATATACCACGTGCTAGGTCAACTGTTTTTCTTTACTAAAAGATGTCATCGCACAGTTTAATAACCATGATGAGATAACTGGATAATACTCTGTGTGTGTGTGTGCATGTGTTTCTTCCTGGGTATTGAACCAGGGCCATGCATATGCTAGGAAAGTGGTATACCACTGAGCTATATCCCCAGCTCTGCATAGTATTTTTTTATGTCTACAGTGTTTGGCAGACTCTAAGGTGGCTCCTACGACCACCCTGCCACCTTATGTTCATGCTATTGTGGAATCCTCCACCAATGGGTATGGGTAGGACTTTGTGTTACTAGTCAGCTTTGCATTACCACAATGAAATACCTGTAGCAGCTAACTTACAAAGAGAAAAAGCTTACTCAACTCACAGTTTCAGAGGTTCAAATTCTAAAATCTAACAGTCCCCACTGGTTTGGCCTATAGTGAGGGTGGTGGATGTTGGCACGTCACAGCAGAAGCATATGTAGGAGTAAAATGGTCACAAATCCAGACAGAGCAGGGAGAGCAAGGTCTTACCGTCTCCTTTGAGGATACACCCCCAATGACCTTCCAGAAGGCCCACCCTTAGGGACAAAGCCTTTAACACATGGGCCTTTGGAAAGTGCTCAATATCCAAACTAAAGCAGACCTGTCACTTCCATAAAAAAAGAAAGACAAAAACAAAATAGAATATGACAAAGGTGTTTTATGATGAGATTTACATAAGGCTGTAACTTCTGTCTGGCTGCAGATTTTTTCTGTTGTCTTCTTGGCTTGCATGCTTTCATGGAGCAAGCAGCCATACCAGAGAGGTCCCTATGCCAAAAGACTGGATTCTCTCAATTTTCATGCAAACTTATAAGCAGATCTTTTCCCAAAATAGCCGTTAGAAGACTTGGCTGATTGAGTGCAGCCTTGTGAGAGACACTGAAATAGAGGCACCCAGATAAGATACTCCCAGATATTTAATGTATAGAAACTCTGAGATAATAAATCAGTGTTATTTTAAGCAGTTTGATTTGTGATAATTTATTCCATAGCAATAGATAGCTAATGCAACATTCCCACAATTTATGGTCCACAGTGTCAAAAATTTGTACTTAAACAATAAATCTCAGAAATGCAATGGTAAATTTTATTTAGTGAGTAGAGCCTTTAGTGAGTACAGCTAATACACATTCCACTGCATGGAAGGAGGTGAAGACATGCATGTACAGCTTACTCTAAATGGATATGACCAAGGAAAAATTTTAACTTTAAAAATTTTTTTTCACCAATGTATGTATTATGGATCACAGTTATACAAAAGTCATTTTATGTTTACAGAAGTAGTAAAAAAAAAATCCAAAGCTGGTTCTGACTGCCTCAAAGAGAGGCAGGAAGGGTGGTCAAGGTGGACAATAGCCATCCAATGAGAGGAAGAAATTATCTGACTCCTCTTAAAAATCATAGGAAGAAGAAAAAGTTTCACTTCTAATTTTTCCATACTCATTTCTGGTCTTCTATTTCTAAATATAACAAGCATGATACTTTAATAAGCAAAACAAATTAAGCACTTGTGTTTTACAACAAAATAATTTGTTGCTATAAAGAAAACCAAGTAGTTCTCATTCTTTCTTGCCCCTTCCTTCTCCCAAAACATCAGTGATAAAAATCACTCTCATTAGCACTGACAGTGACAATCTGTGTGTTGGGGGTGAGACAGGGCTGTTTGGAAGAAGAAGGAAAACAGGGGAGTAAAGTCCAATGAGCAACCTGTTTGGCATCAATCACTTCTAAAAAACATAAAAAGTTTTGAGATTATTTTTGATTTTTTCATGTCTTCCTGATTTCTAGAAATTTTACAACTTTGGCAAGGAAAGGGCAAGTTGCTGTTTGTTTGAGTGTCTTATTGCCTTCCATGTTTATGCTTTTAATCTTTAGAAAACCCTTTATAGTTGGCTGGTAAAATTGCCATGTTTATTCTGGCATTCAATTTGTAATTCTTGATTTCAAAGTTATATCAAAATTTCTATTCCTAAGTGCATTTCTAAGTGAATCGATACTATGTCTGAATTTTAATATCACTTATTCCAATTCTTAGAGTAAATGCTAATACTAAAGGAGATCAAAGAGCTCATTTACAGCTATTCTCCACTGAAAAAGTCCCAGATAGCTAAATCCATTTATCTGTAATTTTCATATTTAAAATTCATTGATCATAATACAACTCAGACCTATTTGAAGATACTTCATGTTCTTATGTAAAATATGTAAAAGAAATCATATGATCTCATAACATGATTTCAAGATAAATTATCTTCTAGCTTACAGATTAAGCAAAAATACTCATGTTAAAATGTCAGTCATTCTAATGCCCAGGTTGAGCTAATATCACAGCACAAATCAATGCTGCCATATTAAAAAGAGGGTAATGAGATTTGTACTATCTACTTGAGAGGGTTGTAAGAATTAAATAAAAGAGCTAAACTGAGTTCAGTGGGTCCAGAGTAATCCCAGTGACTCCAGAGGCTGAGGAAGGAGGATCATAAGTTCAAGGCCAGTCTTGGCAACTTAGGGAGACCCTATCTCAAACAAAAAATAGAAAGGGCTGGGATGTAATTCAATGGGGGTTCAACCCCAGTACTGCAAAAAAGAAAAAGGAGCTATGAAAGCACTTCATAAACTGTAAAGGATGATTACTATTATTATTAGAAATACCTGAGGTTTGAGTCAATTTCATGTCCTAAAAGCAATCTAATGTGAAGTGCTGTACACCAAACGTTTCTCTGATTCAACAACTAGAACGCTTCCAAATGCTGACGTCAAATATTCAAAAGTAAGAAAGCTCCAAGGCACTGAAGTCCAGAAGGACTTCTGCATCTTGCACTGGGCAACACATTCATCCCTGGTTTCAACATTGCATAGCACAGATGCCCACATCCAAGGCAGACCACAGATGTGTCACTCACATAGAAGATCAAGTGAGCAAGCAAACCTTAAAATTTAAATGACTCAGTTTGCTGTCCACAGACAAAATGTAGAGGCCTGATATTTTTATTGGAATGAAGGACACATGCCACAGATCACTTGATTTATGAATCTGCTAAAGCATCTACAATCTACCATTATCTCAAATCATTCAATGTGACGATTCACTTTATATTGAAGACTACAACTGTTCTCCTTAGTTCATGCATATTTCTACTTATATATCTTTTCTCTTGAGACTTAAAGACTGGTCAAATGAACATTGACATCAATCTAATTAAGAGCAATAAAACTGCCAAGTCCTAGAAAACAAGTTACAATAGTGGTATTTACACTGTTTTCTGCTTAACTAATATCACTGTTGTACAGCAAACCACCAAAGACTCCTAGAAATCAATGTGCCATTTCACATTTAAATTTCTGTGTTGCCTGACAATGAACAGGTAATACTTGCTGCAATATTTACTCCTCGGAGACCACAAACACTGTCAATGAGCAGCAGTGGTGTTCATTCCATATGAGGACTTACTCACTCTTTTAATTACAGTCATCCTTCAGTACACCCAGAGCACTGATTCCAGGAATTCTCACAGATACCAAAATCTGAGAAGGCTTACTCCCTTACATAAAATGGTGCAGTAGTTTCATATGATCTACACATATCCTCCCCTATACTTTAAATCATCTCTGAATTACTTAAAATACCTAATAGAGATACATATGATTATTATAAATATTAAAAAATATACATTTATGTTATCACATAAATATTATATGTGGTTATTGTTTATGGAATAACAACAAGAAAAAAAGTTTGTGCATGCTCTGTACAGGTGCAAATTTTTTAATCCAAAATCTTTCCATTCAATGGAAATGACTCCCCAGATGCTAAACCCCAGGATATAAAGGGTGAAATGTATACACTAAGGTATAATTGTAATTTTTCTTAGAACTTATTTTTCTTGCATTCAAAGGAATTCTGTTATCTCATAAGTCCACCTAAGGAAAATAATTGGCACAGGGATTCAGTTGATTTTTATGAGAAGAGACTGTATAATAGTGAGGTCTTGGTTAGTTGAGAAAGTGTTCTGTCTTAAAGGAACTAACATGAAGTATAATTTTATTCTCAAAACAGGATACTAGTGATACAAATCTATCATAAAAATATTATTACAAGAATAATCCTGTTAAATTATTCTAAGTACTCTTGCAAGAATAGCTAACTTGAATAGCAATGTGATAGAAAGATATTTTTAAATCTATAATGCAACAGAAAGTTGTTATTATTACATAATTTTTAAAAAATCTTCCCTGCTCAGTAATTATGCTTTAAAATAGTAAAATAATAATTTACATAAACATGATTTAAAAATGAAACCATTTTCAAAAGATTCATTAGGTCCCAGGGGCACCTTTGTATATATAATACAACTGATATTCCAAGCAGTGACCCCCAAGGCTGTAAAGGAAACTTAAAGTAGAAATGAAGGAGCCATGGTGCTTTGATTTAAACCATGTTTCTTAGATTCACACTGTTAACACAGGGCTGGGCATATAATGTGCACACATTGAGAAATTCGTTGTATGAATAACTGAATTATTTCCTTTATCATATCCTTGTTCAAGAAGGCAAAAGATATGTTATGCATTTTAGGAAAAAGCATATTAAAAATAAACAGCACTTTGAACATCTAAAAGGATGGCAAGAAATGTGAAATTTATGTGATTGTGTATGAGCTAGGCACTGTTCTAAAATGATTAGTAGGTATTAACTCTTTATATTTTCCTAAAATTATGTGAGGTACACAGTAGGTGGCAGTTCCAGGAACCTCTGATCTATAGCTGACGGGTTAAAAGTACAGGAGTGCTGGGGCTTGTGTTTGGAATCTGAAGTGGGGGAAGTCTTGTGGGATTGAACCCTTTAACTTCTGTGAAAACTCTGGGTATTTGTGTCAGAACTGAACCTTTAGTCAGTTGGTGTCTGGGGTGTTGGTAAATTGGTTATTGATGTGGGGAATAAAATAAGAAGTTGGTGTTGGAAGTGTTGTGAGTGAAAAACAGCACAGTACCATGGAAAAAGCAGGAGCTGAACAGAAAATTACTCCCACTGGGAGACACTAAGGGCATTTTTTCAGCTACTGCCCAACACTGCTAATTTATAATAGGAACACTGTTAGCGCCAATTCAGTTTTCATCTGCCTGCAGGGCTTCTCAATGATTTGATTTTTCCCGGGAAGATATTAAAGAGGGTGGTCCCTTAATTCATGAATTACTGAGTCTCCATTCAACTTAAATATCCACAGGGTTTCCCAGGACTCATGTTTTGGTGCCAGACTAGCGTTCTGGGTCCCAGCTTCCTGACAGGACTCTCACTGTTCCACTGATGCAGGTCATCAGACCAACATAGATGACATTCACTGGGACACTGGGTCAGCACTCCTATCTTTTTGAGGAACTAGTTCTGTATGTGTTAAATAAATTATTAATAGTCTACTGGATAATAAACTAGAGTTCCAGAGATATTGGTAACAACATGGTATTTTTAATTGTAATTTAACACACCTCTTACTAAGTAACAGGTACAATGTTAATCTCTGGACCAAAATATAACATTTTTTTTAAATGAGAGGTTTGGATTAGATAATCACTGAGGGGCCATCAAAACTGAGAGAGGTGCTGAGGTTGTAGTTCTGATAGAAAGATTGCTTAGCATATGTGAGGCTCTGGGTTCAATCACTAGCACAAAAAAATTTCAAAGAAAATCTACATTAAACAATTCTAAATATGTGAGTGTAAGTTTTCCTTTTATCTTATACAATTATAATGGGTTGATTTTAATTGCCACTCATATTTGCTGCCTCTATTCTGAAAAAACAAATCATAATAAAATATCCTAATGATATGATTTTACTAACTGGAAGATGAGCTCAACAGTAACACCATATCCTGCTTCTACTTCTTTAAGGAAGATGCTTACATGTTGTATTTTGTTTACATTTTTCTTATAATACTAATATCAGTGACTTTTATAAAGAAATACTCACAACTGATTTTATGTAAATTAAGAATAATGGCAACTTTTCAAAAGCCATCATAACCATCTAATCCCAATACCCTCTAATTTTTTCCTCTAATTATGCCTCTCTTGTTCCATTCTGAGGATATAGATACTCAGTTTAACTAATTCATTGACTCCTTTCATCTTCTGCTCCCCAATCTGACTACCAGGCTAATTCTAAACACAATTTCCATATCAAATCTGGTTGGTCGTTGTTTCACAAGATAGATTTTTCTTAGCCAACAAGTCGACTCCATAATTGGACTAAACACTACAGTATGCATTTTTATATCAGTATCCTTCTCTGATTAAGAATTAGAATGTCAAATAATTTGACATTTAATAGAGAAATGATTCATTCTTAAAGTTTGAATTTTTGCAAGCAGCTATAAATTAAGTTATAAAGTTGACTATGCATATAAAGGTTATTTTTAAAGGATGTGGTAAAATAAAGTTTTTCAAACATGTACTTAAAACTCACCAGCAGCATAGATCACTACTTCTTTTTTTTTTTTTTTTAGTTATTTTATTTAAATGCGTTTCAAGTCATAGTACATAACCAGATCTCAGTTTTTCCATTTCTCTGGTTGCAAACCAGATAAAGTCACATCATTTGTGTCTTCATACATGCACCAGGGGTAGTAATGACCCTCTCAATCAACCATCATTATTATACCCATTCCCCTTTCCTTCCTCCTACCACCCCCTGCCGCATCCAGAGTTCCTGTATTTCTCCTATGTTTCCCGTTCCCACCCCTCTTATGTATCCTCATCCACTAATCAGAGAGAACATTTGGCATTTGGTTTTTTTGGGATTGGCTTACTTCACTAAGCATAATGTTCTCCAATTCCATCCATTTGCCTGCAAATGCCATAATTTTATTCTCTCTTATTGCTGAATAATATTCCATTGTGTATCTGTACCACAGTTTCTTTATCCATTCATCTATTGAAGGGCATCTGGGTTGCTTCCATAGTTTTGCAATTGTGAATTGTGCTGCTATAAACACTGAGGTGACTGCTGTATTGTAGTGTGATGTTTTTAAATCTTTAGGATATAAGCCAAGGAGTGGGATAGCTGGATCGAATGGTAGTTCCATTCCAAGTTTTTTAAGAAATCTCCAAACTGCTTTCCAGATTGGTTGCACCAATTTGCAGTCCCACCAGCAATGTTTGAGTGTACCTTTTTCACCGCATCCTCGCCAGCATTTATTGTTGCTGGTATTTTGGATAGCTGCCATTCTGACTGGTGTGAGGTGAAATATGAGTGTAGTTTTGATTTGCATTTCTCTAATAGCTAGAGATGACGAACATTTCTTCATGTATATATTTATTGATTGTATTTCTTCTTCTGAGAAGTTTCTATTCAGATCCTTAGCCCATTTATTGATTGGGTTATTTGTTTTTTTGGTGTTAAGTTTTTTGAGTTCTTTATATATCCTAGAGATCCGTGCTCTATCTGATGTGCGTGTGGCAAAAATTTGCTCCCAGAATGTAGGTTCTCTGTTCACCTCATTGATAGTTTCTTTTGCTGAGAAGAAGCTTTTTAGTTTAAGTCCATCCCATTTATTGATTCTTGCTTTTATTTCTTGTGCTATAGGAGTCTTGTTAAGGAATTCAGGGCCTAATCCAACGTGATGGAGATTTGGGCCTACTTTCTCCTCAATTAGACGCAGGGTCTCTGGTCTAATT
>PVHX01015780.1:0-45418 GCA_004024805.1 Geosciurus inauris
CAGGATGTACATAATTAAAATGTTCTGTAAATTAAATGATGATATAAGAGAGCAAACACAGACAGCAAAAGATCATTTTGATAAAGAGGTACATAGGCAAATACAGGAAGCAAAAGATTACTTCAATAAGGAGATAGAGAATCTGAAAAAGAATCAAACAGAAATCCTCAAAATGAAAGAAACAATAAACCAAATTAAAAATTCAATACAAAGCATCACTAACAGATTAGATCACTTGAAAAACAGAACTTCAGACAATGAAAACAAAATATTTAATCTTGAAAATAGAGTTGACCACACAGTGAAGATGGTAAAAATCTATGAACAGATCATCCAAGAATTATGGAATAACATGAAAAGACCAAGCTTAAGAATTATTGGGCTAGAGGAAGGCATAGAATTTCTAACCAAAGGAATTACAATCTATTCAATGAAATAATATCAGAAAATTTTCCAAACATGAAGAGCAAATTGGATAATCAAATAGAAGAGGCTTACAGGACACCAAATGTCCAAAATGACAACAGATCTACACCAAAGCACATCATAATGAAAATGCCTAGTATACAGAATAAGTAATCTTAAAAGCCACAAGAGAAAGAAATCAGATTACATATAGAGGGAAACCAATTAGGATCTCTGCAGACTTCTCAACCTAGACCCTTAAAGCTAGAAGAGCTTGGAACAACATATACCAAGCTCTGAAAAACAATAGATGCCAACCAAGAATCTTATATGCAGCAAAATTAAGTTTTAGATTAGATGATAAAATAGAAACTCTCCAAGATAAACAAAAGTTAAAAGAATATACAGCAAGAAAGCCTGCACTATAGAACATTCTTGGCAAAATATTTTATGAGGAGAAAATAAAAAATAACAATGAAAACCTGCAAAGGGAGGAACTACACTAAAGGAAAGGATAATCAAAGGAGAAACCTAGTCAAGTTAAAAACTAATAATAAACCAAAATATCTGGGAATACAAACCATGTATCAATAATAACCCTGAATGTGAATGGCCTAAACTCATCAACTAAAAGATGTAGACTGGCAAATTGGATTTTAAAAAAAGACCCAACTAAATGCTGCTTCCAAGAGGCTAATTTCATAGGAAAAGACATCCACCAACTGAAGGTAAAAGTATGGGAAAAAATTTGTCACTCACATGGACTGTGTAACCAATCAGGGGTTTCCAACCTTATGTCAGATAAGGTGGACTTCAAACTGAAGGTAGTTAGAAGGGATAAAGAAAGTCATTTCATACTGCTTAAGGGAATCATACATCAACAAGTCATAACAATCTTAAATATCTATGCCCCAAACAATGGGGCATTTATATGTCAAACAAACCCTACTCAACTTCATGAATGAAATAAACCACAACACAATAGTACTGAATGACTTTAACACACCCCTCTCACCACTGTATAGATCTTCCAAACAAAAACTAAATGAAGAAATTAGAGAACACAATAATAGAATTGATTATCTAGATGTAACAGACATATATAGAATATTCCATCCTTTGAAAAACAAATACACTTTTTTCTCAGCAGCATATGGATCATTCTCCAAAATATATCATATAATTTGTCACAAAGCTAGTCTTAGCAAATACAAAAAAATAGAGATACTACCCTGCATTTCATTTAACCATAATGGAATGAAATGAGAAATTAATGACAGATTAAAAAATATAACTACTCCAAACCTGGAGACTCAATAATATGCTATTGAATGATGCATGGATAACAGAAGACATCAGGGAGGAGATTAAAAAAAAAATTCTTAGAGGTAAATGAGAACTCCAATAAAACATATCAAAATCTGTGGGACACTATGAAAACAATACCAAGAGGAAAGTTCATTGCATTAAGCTCATTCATTAAAAGAGGAAAAATTCAACAAATTACTGACTTCACAATGTATCTCAAAGCCCTAGAAAAGAAGAACAAACCAACACCAAAAGGAGTAGAAGACAGGAAACAATTAAAATCAGGGCTGAAATCAATGAAATTGAAACAAAAAAAAATCCAAAAAATTGACAAAACAAAAAGCTGGTTCTTTGAAAAAATAAATAAAATTGACAATTCCTTAGCCACCCTCATAAAAAGAAGGAGAAAACCCAAATTAGTAAAATTCATGATGAAAAATGAAATGTCAAAACAGAGTTTACTGAAATACAGAGGATAATTAGAAAATATTTTGAAAATTTATATTCCAGTAAAATAGAACGCCCCAAAGACACTGACAAATTTCTAGAGGGATATGACCTACCCAAACTGAACCAGGAGGTCATACACAGCTTAAACAGATCAATTTCAAGCAAGAAAATAGAAGAAGCCATAAAAAGCCTACCAGCCAAGAAAAGCACTGGACCAGATGGATTCTCAGCTGAGTTCTACAAGACCTACAAAGAAGAACTAACTCCAATACTTCTAAAATTATTCCATAAAATAGAAAAGGAGGGAACCATTCCAAACTCATTCCATGAGGCCAGTTTCACCCTGATACCTAATCCAGACAGAGACACATCAAAGAAGGAAAATTTCAGACCAATATCCCTGATGAATATAGATGCAAAAATTCTCAATACAATTTTGACAAATTGCATAAAAAATATTTAAAAAATAGTGCACCATGATCAAGTGAGGTTCATTCCAGGGATGCAAGGTTGGTTCAACATAGGGAAATCAATTAATGCAATCCATCACATCAATAGATTTAAAATGAGAATCATATGATTTTATCAATTGATGGAGTGAAACATTTGAAAAAATACAGCATCCTTTTATGTTTAAAACACTAGAAAAACTAGGTATAATAGGAACATATCTCAACATTGGAAAAGCAATCTATTCTAAACTCAAGGCCAACATCATTTTATTTTTTTATTTTTTTTTATTTTGTTTTTTAATTTTTATTCTTGTTTTATTTAGGCTTACATGTTGACAGTGTAAATTGACTCATTGTACATAGATAGAGGATAACATATCAATTCTCTGGTTGTAAGTTTTATAGAATCACATCATATATGCAGTCATACATAAAGTTAGGGTTATTATGACCATCATATTCTATCACCCTTGCTGTCCCCATGAAATTGGAAGCATTCTTTCTAAAAATGAGAACAAGACAGGGATGCCCTCTTTCACCACTTCTATTCAACACAGTCTTTGAAACTCTAGGCAGAGCAATTAGACAGATGAAGGAAATCAAAGGGATATGAATAGGGAAAGAAGAACTCTAATATTATTTGCTGACAACATGATACTCTACTTAGAAGATCCAAAAAAATTCCACCAGAAAACTTCTAGAATTAATAAATGAATTCAACTAAGTTGCAATATATAAAATAAACCCCCATAAATCAAATGTATTTCTGTACATCAGTGATAAATTCTCTAAAAGAGAAATCAAGAAAACTACTCCATTCACAATAGCCTCAAAAAAATAAAAATACTTGGGAATCAATTTAACAAGAGGTGAAAGACTTCTACAATGAAAACTACAGGACACTAAAGAAAGAAATTGAAAAAGACCTTAGAAGATAAAAAGATCTCCCATGCTTTTAGATAGGCAGAATCAATATTGTCAGAATGGCCATACTACCCAAAGTGCTACTCAGATTTAATGTGATTCCAATTAAAATCCCAACATCATTCTTTATAGAAATAGAAAAAGCAACCATGAAATTCATTTGGAAAAATAAGAGATCCAGAATAGCCAAAGAAATCTTTAGTAAGAAGAGTGAAGCAGGAGGCATCACAATACCAGAGCTTAAACTATACCACAAAGCTTTAGTAACACAAACAGCATTGGCACCCAAATAGACATGTAGACCAATGGTACAGAATAGAAGACACAGAGACAAACCCACATAAATACAGTTATATCATATTAGACAAAGGTGCCAAAAACATACACTGGAAAAAAGATATCTCTTCAAAAAATGGTGCTGGGGAAACTGGAAATCCATATGCAGCAAAGTGAAACTAAACCCCCATCTCTCACCATGCACAAAACTCACTTCAAAAATGAATCAGGGACCTAGGAATTAGACCAGAAACATTGCACCTAATAGAGGAAAAAGTAGGCCCAACCTTTCATCACGTCAGATTAGACCCTGACTTCCTTAACAAGACTCCTAAAGTGCAATAAATAAAATCAAAAATCAATAAATGGGATGGATTCAAACTAAAAAGCTTTTTCTCAGCAAAAGAAACAACAATGAGGTGAACAGACAGCGTACATTCTGGGAGCAAATTCTTGCCACACACACATATGATAGAGCACTGATCTCCAGAATATATAAAGAACTCAAAAAACTTAACACCAAAAAAACAAACAACCCAATCAATAGATGGGCTAAGGAGCTGAACAGAAACTTTTCAGAAGAAGATATACAACTGTTCAACAAATACATGAAAAAAATGCTCAATGTCTCTAACAATTAGAGAAATGCAAATCAAAACTACTCTAAGATTTCATCTCACCCCAGTCAGAATGGCAGCTATCAAGAATAAAAGCAACAATAAGTGTTGGTGAGGATGTGGGGGAAAAGGCACACTCAAATATTGCTGGTGGGACTGAAAATTGGTGCAACCAATCTGGAAAGCAGTATGGAGCTTCCTTAGAAAACTTGGAATGGAACCACAATTTGACCCAGCTATCCCACTCCTCAGTCTATACCCTAAAGACTTAAAAACAGCATACTATAGTAACACAGCCACTTCAATGTTTATAGCAGCACAATTCACAATTGCTAAACTGTGGAAGCAACCTAGATGCCCTTCACTAGATGAATGGATAAAAAAAAACTGTGATATATACACAAAGGAATATTATTCAGCAATAAAAGAGAATAAAATCATGGCATTTGCAGGTAAATGGATGGAGTTGGAGAACATCATACTAAGTGAAGTCAGTCAATCCCCAAAAACCAAAGGCCGAATGTTTTCTCCGATTAGTGAATGCTATTACAAAATAGGAGTGGGGATGGGGAGCATGGGAGAAATGGAGGAACTTTAGATAGGGGTAAGGGGAGGTATGGGAAGGGAGGGAGCATAGGGATAGCAAAGATGGTGGAATGAGATGGACATCACTACCCTAGGTACATGTATGAAGACATGAATAGTGTGACTCTATCTTGTTTACAACCAGAGAGATGAAAAATTGTGCTCCTTATGTGTACTATGACTTGAAATGCATTCTTTTGTTTTAAAAGTTAAAAATAAATTAAAAAAATAAAAAATAAAAAAATAGTGTTTCTTTTTCAACTACAGAACTTGTGATTGAATTCAAAAGAAGATATGAGAGCTATTGTTTTATACTGCATGTATTATTAAAGAGATTTGCAAAATAAATGTACTCTGTTCTCCAAATGTTCTCTATTTACTGATATATCATTTAAAACAAGAGCCTCCAAAAGAAAACATGATTTTCAGATATGATCTATCAATATAAAATAGGATCATCATCTTTTTTCTAAGATTCCTTAAAGATGTGTTGAAGCTACATCAGCTTTCTGTTCATATTTCCCTTGTGACCTCAGAGGTCAATACTTTCTGGTGGCTATTTTTTTTGTATTTGTTGTGTTTATTTATACATGATAGCGTACATTTTGACATATTTATACAAGCATGGAGTATATCTTATTCTAATTAGAATCCCAGTCTTCTGATTGTACATGATTTAGAAATTCACTATTGTGTATTTACATATGAACAAAGGAAAGTTATGTCAAATTCATTCTACTGTCTTTTCTACTCATATCTCTCCTCCCTTTCCTTCATTCCCCTTTGTCTGATTCACTGAACTTCTGTCCTTCCCTTATCCCCACCCCTTGTTGTGGGCTAGCATCCACTTATCAGAGAGAACACTGGACCTTTGATTTTTTGGGATTGGCTTATTTCACTTAGCATTATAGTCTCCAGATCGATGCATTTACCATCAAATGTCATAAAATCATTCTTTATTTATGGCTAATATTCTATTATATACATATATATGTATGTATACACACACATATTTATACACATATATGTGTGTATACACATATATATGCATATGTATACATACACACACACAATATCTGCTTTATCCATTCATCTATTCAAGCTATGTTTCCATAGCTTAGCTATTATGAAGAATGTGAACTACAATAGGTTGCTTTCCAAACTACTCTGCAGTGTGCGACCAAGGAAGTGGACTAATGGCTTCTCTTAGAGGTAAGTGAAAAGAGAAAACTTTCTTGTGGCTACACTTCTGTTTGTCCCATGGGTCTGTAATAAATCTTATCTCATCATGGTTAACATCTGTTAAACCTTATCTTGCTACAACTGACATGCCAATATCACTAACTTAAATCTCTTTGGATCTCAGCTCTATATCCATGCAATACATCTTCTAACTTTCTAATGTGTAGTGGCCACTGATTCAATGTTTGTCCAAGTCACCAATAAAAATATTTAACAAGATAAGACTCTTTAATGCTCTATAAAAACCTATCTCTTATATGAGTTGAGCTAGAGCATGCAACATTTTCTAGATTCACTGAAGAAAATTTCTTATTTTGGAAAATAACAAAATAATTATGCTTACTGCCTATGTTCCACCATTTCCTCCCATTCTCCAGGATTCCTAAAAGATTTCTGATCAGGTATACTTTAGTTCTGACCTCCTTTCCAAAAATCACCATTTTGCCTAATATATAAGACAACCATACACTCTTACAAATCTCTTTTGTGGGTTTCTCTCTAAAAATTAGTGAGTCTGCCACTTTCAGCATAGAGATCATTTTTGTTGTTAAAAAGAGGTAATCCAATAATTAAGAGTTGTGAAGTGTTGTCTTTATTGGATATGACATCATTCTACCACAAGACCAAATGGGTCCGTTCCATTCCTTTGTCTCCAAAGAGATGCCATTGACCCCAGTCCATTTTGCAATTCAGCCTTTCTACATTTAGGGATGCCAACTTCTTCTGCTCATTTCATTATTTTCTCTATTTCTGTGTTCATTTGGAGAGCTCTCTGGGAAACAACACTGATTCCAAGGGCCTTTTTTTGGGGAGGGGGGTCTTAACAGAATCCCTTGCAATTTTGTCTTATGTATCCTGTTATTAGATCATGTGAATGCCTTGGTAGTTTCCTTTTACAAACTTAGAATTCTCCCCTGACTCATCCTAGCTCTTTATTCTCTGGACATTTGGGATGCCAAGATGACACACATTGTCATTCTCTTCCAAATTCCTATCAATTCCACATCACTAACAAATTGTTGCAGGTCTGTGCTATATAATAGCCATATCATGGGTTGGTATTTGTATTTTACAGAAAATTACCAGAATTGTTAGTGGTTGTCTAAGTTTTCTATTGTCAGGGGATCATGTTGTTAGTTTAGTTCCTGGATTTAAAAAATAAAGTGCTATCCACTGCATGTGTCTGGCTGGGCAATTTATAATCTGTTCCCACAAATACATCCCTCGATTACATTCCCTGTTTATTCTTCTTGTTAGAAGCTCACAGCCATGAAGTTTCATCCTCAGCTTCTTGCATTTCCAGGCAAGTGTGTCTTTTTGGCATAAATAACTACCTCTAACATCCCTACAGACTGTGCCTTATGATTTTCTTTTCTTTTTTTCATTGCTCTTTAGTCTTGCATTCCATCACTACCAATCTTTGGAAACATTTAATAAACTTGTATTTTATCACCAAATACTGTAATGTCTATTCTCCTTGCTACTTACCCAGCTCTCTGCATCCATGTCTAGGTACCTGAGGCCATGGGCAGTATTTTCAAACCCTTTTATTCATGAGTATTGCTAGTTCCCTAGCACTACCCCTCACTTCTTCCTACCCTATATATCAACTGTTCTGTTTGGGAATATCCATTAGGACCGGAAGTTTAAGAATATGGTCAGAATGCAAGGGGCCTTTTTCAGTCTTATGGCTTCATGAGACCTAAGGATCTCTTGCCAGAATTTCTAAGTTAGAAATAAAAGTCAGCACTTAGGTTGGTGAGACAGGCAGTATCAATATAAATGGCACAGGGGCTGGGAGAGGGTGGATAGACACATGAGGGCTTTTGCTAATCATCACAAATGTGTCTTTAAATATTGAGATCTAGGTGGCTCTGATGAAATAGCCCTCCTATCATTATTGTAGCAATGTCAGTGCCAGAAGAGAATATTTCTTAGCATTTCATTAACATGAATTGGGCCTCTGTGGCCAGGAATTGTAGGTGAACAACCCAGCATATGAAACCCCTTCTCCAAAATGACCCATTCTTCCAGGACTGTGGAGGGGCACAGCTGGCCTGTTATTGCAGCACTCTTATTACTGTTGTCATTACCACCAGCATCTCAAATTGACTAATTATTCACAGGGTGTGAGGCATAAGTGATGTTCCTATCTGGAAGATTGTGATAAAACAGCATCACCAGCAAGTGCATGTTTTCAGGGCCACTGTTGCTAGATGATAGAAATATCTCATAAAGGCATGCAAGTGTGCTGTAGTTATTAAATGGGTTCCTAGTGATTTATCTCCCAATGGCCCTTAGTGACTTTTGAGCCCCTGATATTTTTGTAGATCAGTAGCTGTGGCCTTTTCTGACAAGCACCCAGCATGGTTTCCATACAGTCACAATGCTGTGCATTTGCCACTTGGATCAGCACCCAAGATTCCATACAGCTGTGCTTGCCATCCTGTTTCCTACCTATCTTGGTGAACTTTTTTCCCTGTCTTCATTTTCAAACCTCTCCAGGCATTTTGCAAGGAACCTACTAAGTGGCACAAAGTAGGAAGGATTTATATAAGTCTTTGTTCTCTTTCCCTACTATGAGTTTGGAAGTCAGAGTGAATAACCCTGTGGGATCAGAGAAATATGTGTACACATAATATATTATTCTCTTTAACAAGGAGAAACAGTTAAGTATAGTAATTTGATCATATAGCTCAGGGACTGATTTCCAACTACAGCCTCTTCATGTCCATGCATGGTGACAAATTCATATCTCTTTAACTTTCAATTTTCTCCTGGAAAAATAGTTTCTGGTCTTCCTTCCTTTTTTTCCTTCCTTCCTTCCTTTCTTCTTCTTCTTCATTCCTTCCTTCCTTCCTTTCTTCTTCTTCTTCATTCCTTCCCTTCTTTCCTTTCTTCTTTCTTTTCCACTCTAGTTCTTGCCATTCTATACAGTGTGGGTAACTTTTGATCCTCTACTTCAAGCCATGAGATACTTCCCCAGAAAAATTCTTTGTACACCTATGCAAACATTTTCATGAAAGAATGCTTGACTTAAAATTTCCTCCTGTCTGTTCAGGGACTCCCTTAGGATTCAATGGGCCAGACATTCTAAGGATACCTCTGTAGGATCCTCAACATCTGACAATAAGGGAAAGTCATATATTTCTCAAAGGAAGGAAATAGAAATAAACAGATAACTTGCCAATTTTTTAAAAAATCATGTTTATTAAGGTATAATTTACATACAGAAAATTCACCCCTTTAAGTGTGCATTTTAAGTACAACCAGCATCACAAATAAGATGCAATTCCCAAACCCTGGAAATTTCCCTTGTGCCCTGTATTAGTTGCTTCCCTCCTCTCACACTCTACTCCTGACAACTATTGATCTCAGTTTTTGTCTCCAGAGTTTTGTCTTTTCTATAATGTCATATAAAATTAATCCATCAAGTACATAGCCTTCTGTGGTGGGTTTAATTCATTTCAACTCACTAATCATTATCCTTTTAGATCTTTTCCTTTGGAAGAGGAAAAGCTGATTATTAAAAAGAATGACACCCCTTGCTTGTTCTCTTATGGATTAATAGTTCATCTATTATAACTACTGAGAAGCATTCCATTGTAAGGATGTTTCACAATGAGTTAACTTTTTAATTTAAGAATGCACTTTATGTTTATTATTCTTTTTTTTTGCATCTCAATATATGCACAAATAGAAGTAGGATGTCCTTTGGCATTCTTTAGAAAGACTTCCTCACCTCCCCTGAGCAGATGGAGTATAACTGGCTTTGATTCAGCTAACATTTATCAGGAACTTATTATGTGCTGCAAGTAACACTAAGCTTCTTTATAGTTAGCCTTGGAAACTTCCTATGGAGTAGGAATTATCTTTTCCATTTTGTTAGTTGAGGAAACAGATTCAGCTGATGCTGAAGGCACAAACAAGTGGAAGACGTGTTCTCAAACTCAGTTCAATTTTTTTTCTTGAATGTTCAGAATCCCTCAACCAACTTTGACCATTAGCTTAATATGAGGAAGAGAAGGAAAGGACCATATCAGAAGTATAATATGATAGAGACAATGAGTGACCTGTACCCCATGTAGAGTCCTTCTCCAATCCATGCACACCACACCACTCCCTACCACACCAGTCAGCACTTAACCATAGCCTTAGCTGGAGAAGTTGAGTGATCCCTAGAGGTCTCCAGAAACAAGCTCAGATATTTCACAGAAAGCCAGAAGGAGATAGATATATTCTTTCCTTTAAATCTCATGGGGAGCATCTTCTTGGGCCCTCTCTAGTTCAAACAGGATAATCTTGAGTCAATTATTCAGCTCATTTAAGTCCTCGATGGGGCACAATAGATTCCCATTCTCTCTATTTCCCAAAACAGTCAGAGGTGTTGGGATGCAGGCAGGATTATGTCTCTGAGAATTATGAGAACTCAGGATAAAATATACTCCTTCCCCCTCACTTCTGTGGCCTGAAGGTTAACATTCAACAATCCTAGGGTCTAAGAAATTGCCTCCTTTGCCTGAATTAAATGAAATCTAATGAAACAGAAATCCAGGTCAGTGTAGTTCACCATCAAACCTTCAGCCCTTGCATTGCTGGCAGCTCTCCTTGTAATAATTAAACAGAAAGTCATAGGCAGGCAACAGTGAAATCCATTGCTAATCTTGCCCCTCATCAGCCTATCTTCCTAAATGTTCCTTAATTAAGGTTTCTAAATGCTCTGCATTCCCTCAGCACCCAGGGTACCCGAATAAAGCTGACTGCTTTAGGAATGCCTGGCAACCAGATGTGGAAGGTCTTCTAGGTGTATTTCTCATCCAGGACATTTAAAATCAAAGAAAAAATTCAGTAAGTGGAAATGCATGTGAGGAATGAGCAGGGATGTAGGGACAGAGAAGGTTGGGAGGCAATTTAATTTTTTTTTTCCTGTGGTATTTCACTTTAAGGATTCTGAAGGCATATCGCTGGCTTTATCACGGCTTCTCCAACACACCAGGGAGTGAATGAAACAGCTGTCACATTTAAACACACACAGCGGTAATCCTCCACTGAGCACAATGCCAGGACAGAACAGAAAATCTATCAACACTTACAATGCATTCTATTTATTTAGCGACTCGTCCCCTTTTACCAAAAATTCCATCTGCGAGGTTGAATCTGGGGCCACATGCCACTGGTGGCTTTTGATGGTTTGGCAGCTACAGAGGGAGGGAACGTGGGAAGTGGTCAGATTCCACCAAGGAGGGGGTGAAGATGTTAAAAGCACAGAGCTTGGATTTCAGGATGGCCAAAAGTGTACAGCAGAGTACAGCTACAAATCCTTTGCATGCAGAGGCAAAAGGCAGGTGAGAAATTTCCCAAGTGCCCCTATTTCCACTTCCTTCTCTTCCCCAATGTGTTTATTTGAAAGATCAGGATCTCCATTTCTCTGTCCATTGGCCCAATTTGGTGATGCATGCCCAGCAGTAGGGGCCTAGGAGGGAAAGAAAATTGCTCCAAGGGGGCATAAAGCAAATGCCTGGCCAGGTAGTGTTCAGGTAGAACATTCTGGAGAGAACCTCTGAAATGCTTCTATGTCAAATAGGATCTGCATTTTACTTACTAACATAGGTCAGTATTTACTTATAAATTATGGAACTTTAAACAATGAGAGTCATACATAGCATATGTGGGAGGGACTTTTGAAATTTTATATGTTGTTCTTTAAGGAATCCAAGGCCCAGAGAAGTTGTGATTGTCCAAAAGACCTCCTCACCTCTCCATCTCTCCAAGGGCTCTGCTCATATCCCGTGAATGAACTGTGAGCACTGAAATCGTTGTCCATAATGGGATCTCGAGTTGTAAAATGAGGCAGGTAGGGAGAATATCAAGAAAAAGTTAAAAGATGCACAAAATGGAATCTGCCATCATCGGTCTTGAAAATCATCTCCATCTGGCACAGTACTTGGTCCAGTAAGCATTTCAGAGAGTATGGTTGGAAGCCAGTAAAGACACAAAGGGGTTATTAAAGGGCCGCCAAACAGAGTCTGCAGATTGAAATCTACCCAGGAAGTTACTGAAAGATCAGTTAATTAATATCCTTATAAAAGCATGCTCAACTTAATTCAATTATATTCAAAGAAATTTACTTCACATAGTATTTTAGAAACTAATTCATATGAAGTTTTGGGGCTGCCACTGGGTGGGGCACAAAGATGAACAGACATAGGCTTCTTCCAGTGAGTGCCCACGTGAAATCGGGGAACAGATTCACAATAAGCCATGGGATCTGGGAGAAAGAGCACTACATTTGGAACCAGAGAGATAAGATCTAAATCTTGGCTCTGGAACATTCTAGCACTTCAGGGAAGACAATCAGTGTCCCCTCACCTCACACAACATAGCACTGTTAGGAAATCTGTAGAGGA
Source organism: Geosciurus inauris (assembly GCA_004024805.1). Classification (NCBI taxonomy): domain Eukaryota; kingdom Metazoa; phylum Chordata; class Mammalia; order Rodentia; family Sciuridae; genus Geosciurus; species Geosciurus inauris. The sequence continues at coordinate 12,667 of PVHX01015780.1, forward strand.
GAGATGTAAAGAGGTACAAAGTGCTAAGTATTAGTAAAACTCAATCGATATTAGCTTCTTTCCCATCAAAATATCACCCTATGGCCAAAAATGGGCAGGGTCTATGGGAAAGTCATTCTGGCTGGAATGGGGTCCACAAAGTAGAGGGAGAGTAGATAGAGAGAAATGGACTGAGATAATACATGCAGGGCCAGGCTAAGGGGCTGCAACTTGACCATGTGGATAATAGGGAGGCTGTAAGATTTTGCTTAGGTCAGTGATGCTATCAGAGTTTCAGATGAAGAAGGGAAATCTCAGTAGAGACCATTGTCATAGTTCAAGTTAGATTGGTGAGCTCCTTAATAACTGATCCCCTTTACCCTGCTCTACTTTTCCCCTTTTCCTTGGTACTTAGTACCTTCTACTCTGTTCTCTTACTTACACATCATGAATTAAGCTCTATGGGGGAAGAATCTTTGTTTCAATTACTGATATAATCCAAGACATAGAACCATGCTAGGCCTGTCAATGCTAGACATAGAACAATCCAACACATTAAATAAATATTCCTTGGAATGGGAAAAAATACAGGGAATCAAGTAAGGCAGGCCTGTGATTCTAAGCCTGTGGAGCTAGGAGAATGGTGTTTACAGAGAATTATAGAGGGAAGGCAAGTGAATGAGTTAGGACAGCAAGTTGACCAGCTTGTTTTCTGTTCCCTCTGAACAAAAGTGGACTTAAATGCACTTATGGAAGATTGGGGTCAAAGATTTTCCAGATAGAGTTTGGTCTATGTTGCTTGTTGGAACAGAGGGACTGCAGCCAGAGCCCTTCTATTGTTTAGATCTTGGATGCCTGAAACCTAGGAGTTTTCGACATGTCTGAGGAAACAGAAGCAGAGTATGGTTGAGCTGCAGGCCAGGTGCATCCTTCCAGTGTCCAACCTCCTCTGTTGAGCATCTCCACTTGGCCTCCCTTCCCTCAGGTACTCCACACTGAGAATGGCTAGACTTGGGACTTGTGGGCAGGAGTTATGTGCCAGGATTTGTCTGTCCCTTCACCTTAGGCTCTTCTCAGAACCACCCCTATGAGCAGCTTTGGAAATGTGGAACACACTGTAAACCTAACTCCACTGTTCTGAAATATCCTATAAATGGCTATAATAATCATCTTATAAACAACCTAGAAGAAACTCTAATTGCTTCTAATGTTATATTATGGCTGGGATGTGGGGAGAGCAGAGACATGCTGTCATATCCCTGCTTTGATTATACAGTACCTTCAAGAGTGTTTTCACAGAGCAAAGTGAGCAAACATGCCTGTTCCCTTTTGCTTCTTTTCAGTGAGCCTGGCTTGGTGGAGCCCTCCCAACACTCAGGCAGCTAAACAGAGAGCATCCTGAGCCAGCAGAGGAACATGAAACTTTCAGTACTCAGTAAGCAATAAAGAATCATTTGATATACAGACCAAGGTGCCATAATGTATTCCCACTTCTCTCATCTGCTGCCAGTGATGATGTTTATAAGCCAACTCTTTTTACCACTGAAAAAGCCCTTAACTGGTAATGACTCCTGGGTGAAGGCATCAACCCAAGACTGGGAGATGTTCAGAATCACTGAGGGAATAAATGAATGAATAAGTGGATCACTGCTGGAGCCAACTGCTACAGAGAGCCTAAAGTGCATGAAGGTTTTACACAGACCTCTGCAGATGTCCTTCCCTACAATTTCAACAGGCAGGTCCTAAAATTGCCCTTATCCTATAGATGAGGAAGCTAGTGCTTAGAAAAGTAAGTAGACCTGGCCAAGGATCACCAAAAATATAAATATGACAAGCAAGAGAATCAGGACTTGGACATTAAACTCTGTGCTGTTTCTGGTGTCCCACGGTCCCTTCCTTAAACCAGAGGGTCTGGGGAGATTGGCTCAGATTTGGCCATCACTTGTCCACTCATGAGGTTGGTGCTCAGCTTTACTTTCCAAGTCTCCTCTGCCTTCCCAGATCCTAGTGTTTCTGTCTACCCTTCTGCTTGTTGGTCTCCTGACTCCTCTATGGGACACCTTTTTGTCCCATTGATGCTGTGGCAAGTGAGCGTCCATCCCTGCCTTAGCATCTTTTCAGATTTGCCTCACTAGTTCTTTTCATGGTTATCCAAAGTCACAGAATCACAGCTCTTAAAGTCTGCATGTTCTATCTGCATCTTGTTCACACATTTCAGAGAGCTTTCACAATTATTATTTCATTTCATCTTCACAATGGGTGACCCCTGTGTGGGTCAGAAAGGCAACTGTCATCGTTCATCACTTTATGGTCAAGCAAATAGAGGCCTGGAGAAAATATATCCCATGGGAATTACAGAGTAAGGTGGTGGCAGACTCAAGGCCTGCATGCATCTGCTTGACATTGGAGACCAGAGTGCTCTCACAAGGGTACCAGAACCAACCTGGATCAAACACAACCCCAATCTCAGCCCCAATGCATAAGGCTATTTGAGAAAAAGAGCTTGAACATGGACTCATTTGGAGAAGTAGAAACAAAAGTAAGAGACTCTGGCCGACCAAGCTGTGGACATTGGTTAGATCCTGTATGCTCCCACACATTCCTACCCTAGGCAATTGCTTATTTCTGGAAAAAATAAAATCACAACTCTAGAACCATTTGTATACCACCTTTGCAAAGAAATATCTACTGAAATTCTTTGCCTATTTGGGGAAAGGGTACCAGGGATTGAGCTCAGGGGCAATCGACCACTGAGCCACATCCCCAGCCCTATTTGTGTTTTATGTAGAGACAGGGTCTCGCTGAGTTGCTTAGCGCCTCGCCATTGCTGAGGCTGGCTTTGAACTCGCGATCCTCCTGTCTCAACCTACCAAGCCTCTGGGATTACAGGCATACACGACCGTCCCCAGCTCTTTGCCCAATTTAAAATTGTGTTATTTTGTTGTTATGAAGTTGTAAGTTTACTTATGTATTTTATATTAACCTCTTATTAGATAAATGAGTTGCAAATATTTTCTTTCATTCCATAGGTGACCTGTTCATCTTGTTGATTTTTTTCCATTTGCTGCACAAAAAATTTTAGTCTGATACAATTCCACTTTCTATTTTCACATTGGTTGTCTATGCTTTTTGTGTCATATTCAAAAAATCATTGCTAAGACAAATATCAAGTAGGTTTTTTGGGGGGAAGCATAGGCTTTCTTCTAGAATTTTTATAGAATTTTATAAATTTTTATATTTTCAGACCTTATGTTTAAGTATTTAACCACTTTGAGTTAATATTTAATGTGGTACATAATAAAGGTCCAATTCCATTTTTTGCAGTTTTCTCAAACCATTTATTGAAGCGTTTGCTCTTTCTTTATTGTGTATCTTTAACGCCCTTGTCAAAGTTTAGTTAATCATATTCATGCATTTATTATGGGCTCTCTATTCTGTTTTATTGTTCAATTTTATGACAGTACCACGCTATTTTTATTACTATAATTTTGTAATATAGTTTGAAATTTGTAAGTATAGTGCCTCAGCAGATATGTGAAAATGTGCTTAACATCACTATTAGGGAAATGTGAATCAAAACCACAATGTTATATCACTGCAGAGCTATTTGGACGGCTATTATAAAAAAAACCAAAGATAATAAATGTTGGCAAGGATATGGAAAAAAAGGAAAACCTTGTATACTGTTGGTGGGAATGTAAATTAGTATAGCCACTTTGAAAACAGTATGCAGGTTCCTCGAATAATTAAAAATAGAACTACCATCTGATCTAACAATCCCAACTTCTGGGTATGCATTCAAAGAAAATTAAATCAGTATCTTGAAGTTACATCTGCACTCCATGGTCCTTGTAGCATTATTCACAATAATAATGATATGGAAATAATTTAATTCCACACCCATGAATAAATGAAGAAAATGTGATACATATACATAATTGAATGCTACTCAGTCTTTAAAAGAAAGGAGATCTTGCCATTTATAACAACATGGATGAGTTTGGAGGGCATCATGCTATGTGAGATAATGCCAGACACATAGATGATCACTGCATGATCTCACTTAAAGGTCAAACTCAAAGAAGCAGAGAGTAGAATGTTGGCTACCAGGGGTCAAGGGTAGGAGAAATGGGAACATACTGATCAAAGGCTATAAACTTTCAACTATAAACTGAATAAGTTCTGGGAGCTAACATAGAACATGGTAATTATTATTGATGAAACTACATTGTTTACTTGAAATCTGCAAAGAGTAGATTTTAAGTATCCTCATTATAAACACACACACACACACAATGGTAACTAATTGGGGTGATGGATGTGTTAATTAATTTGATTGTGGTAATCATTTCAGAATGTATATCAAATCATCATATCATACATACTAAATATATATGATCTTAACTTGTCAGTTATACCTCAAAAAAGTTGGGAAACATCCAAAGAGTTCGGAAGATAAAAACTAGAGCACCAGAGACCTGCTGCCTGCTTGTATGTATGATAAGTGTGTGAGCTTAAACTTTGTGGGAAGCTAAGAGAATTTAGCTCTCATGGCCTCCCATCCAGAACACCTCCTCAGGGCCATTTCTCAGCAGTACCTGGGTCCTCTGGGACATGGTCCTGCATGTGTGCTATGAGGCCATGTGCCATGGGCTATTGTCACCTGCCCAAGGGCCAGTTCCTCCACCCTCACAGACTGCACCAAGGCCTCCTTCTCCCTCTTATGTCCAGAAGCCCTCTCATAAAAGCAAAGCAGTTATTCTTCAATCTGCCATCCACACAACATTAGCCATTTACCTCCATTCTCCAAGCACTCTGCAGACATTAACCCTTATAGGTCCTGATACAAAACAAGGTGGTGAAGCAATTTTTAAACCCATGTTTCACTGAATGTGTCCCCTGGCCCGCCTCAAAGACTGACAATCTGGTACACTGCAGTATAAAAGTCACTTTACTGTCAATGTTTTGACAGGTTGGGGGAACCACAAAAGTACATGAAAGATACCTGGTTTTCAACACCTGTTTCATTCATTTATTCCATAAATTCATTGTCTGCCTACTATGTGCTAGACACACATTTGTTCAAGGTTTAAACAAGGGTTAACTCCCAAATAAGATAGCCTACTACAATTTCCTCATATAATTTACTCTCTACCTACTGGAATCTTGAAAGTCTGTGTAAAGCCCAGAGAAAGTCTGGAAATCAGATTGATAAAACAAACACAAAATTTGAAAGAAAGACCTTGTCTATGGCTGATGTGCAAAATCTCAGCCTTGCTGCAAAAACATAGCTAAATAAATAAATAAATATGAGAACAAACAATAACAAAAAAATTCCAACTCACCCATCGCAGTTGACACTTCCCACAGTGCACTGCAAAGTCAATTTGTGTAGACATGCACAAAAGGGCTCTTTTCATTCACCATGGCAGATAGCAGCAAACTCTGCATTTCATTCATGTTAATTAAGCTAATGTGTCAAAATAATCACGTCGTATAGACAGTGACTTGCAATGTACTTATTTCCTTTTTTAAGTTTCCTTTGTGCAGAGAGAGCAAGAAAGTTGTTTGTGGAATATGGGGATCTCATTTTAATTCCTCATTCCCTGTGAAAGGCCACCACCCCACTCCACATCTGGGGACCTCAATATCTGCAGTCCTACCCACTGATAAGGCATGCAGTGAGGACTGGTGTCAGGGATGTGTGGGATGCCAGGTATATGAGCTACAGGAGGGCAATTTGGCAAACAATTCAGGGTAGCATACACAACAGCCCTTTTATAAATGAATACATGCTGTTGGTAGATGGAACGTGAAGGCATCTTGTGAGACTACCGAACTTAAAAAGCTGCCAAGTCAGGCTGAGGCGTTTTGACACTGAAGCTATAGATGCTACAACAATCTATTACCATAGGAAGCATCCTCCACCTTGGGTGTACGTTTGTTATAAATCACTCCACCTCCTTTCTTTTCTCCTGCACTTAATATATTTTCCTTCAGCAAATATTATTTGCTGCACATTACCAGCTATGTTCAGCTGTTAACATTTGTTTCTATAGTTAGCATTTTTATTCAGCTAATATTTTCATTCAGTAACACTCACCAAGCGTCAGTTTCATTCTCATCATATTTGCTAGAAATATTTTCTTCAGTTAACGTTTGTTTCTCCCTTTAAGATGTTATTTGCCAGACATTTTTCTCCTGCAAGGAATGTCAGTTTCAGCTAGCATAACAGGAAATTCTGATCGTGTATTGAAAAGTGTTCTGGGTTAGTGGCTGCTTCCTGGAAGAAACATGTATCCAGGCCTCAGTCTTTGGCATCTTTAAAATGGGAATAATTTAAATATTTACTATGAAGGTAGCCAAGGCAAATGCAGAATTTACCTGCTGCAGTTGAATTAAAGTGTAAGTATTTAAGTTATTCAAACAAAAAGAAAGGATGAACTAGGAGCAATAGGGTGGAAAACCCAGAGAGACAGATGTCATTTAGCATGTTAGAAGGAGAAAAAAATATATATTACAGAAGAGCTATCCAAAGATAAACTTTGTTACCTTTGGAAATGGTGAACTTATTTTCACCGGCAGCATTAGAGAAGCTATTCCCCAGCTTTGTCCTAATCTAGAGTTGTAGGCTCAATATGCCAGGGCCAAGCCTGAAAATTTGCATTTCTCTCAAATTCTCATGTAAACATCTGGCATGAGGCCCTGCTTGGGAACAATTGATTTGAAGTATTATGATGGACTGACAAAGAGATGTCTCTCCTCTCTTCCTGCCTCCTCTAATGTTTTCTCTGCTCTTCCTTTTGGTGGCTTTTGTCTTTTCAATGCTTCACTCTAAAGCTAGAATCACAAACAGTTGACTTTGAGATCCATTCCAGGGTTGGGTGGGGAGGGAATTAGTCTGACTGAAGTCCTCAGTGAAGTAAAAAGTGTGGTCAGGACACAGGAGAAAAATTTGCAGCAATATACAAGTAGAAAGATAGTTTCAGTTTCCTTATGCCTTCTGTAATCCCTGGCATTTTTTAAAAATACCTGTGGTCACATAAGATTTCTAAGCAAATAACAATGCCTGTTCCTTATCTCTAATACCTAATGCTTCTCTCCATTGACACATAATGAGTGTACTTATTTACAGTGTGCAATATGAGAGCTTGATACCTGTATACAGTGTATAATAATCAAATCAGGATAATTAGTACTCCATCTCTTAAAATGTTTATCATTTCTTTGTGTTGGGAAGCTTCAAAATCCTTCCTTCTATTTCTTTATAAAATATACAGTAATCCTGGTAAACTGTAATCAGCCTATTGTGCTATAGAACACAAGAATTTATTCACCCTAGCTATAATTTGGTACCCATTATCCAACCTCTGTCCTCCCCCACTATAATTCCTATTCTCTTGTGCCCACTACTCTATTCTCCTTTCTATGAGATAAACTTTTTGAGCTTCTGCCTATCAGTGAATGAAAAGCTGGATGCAGCTCTGGCCCCACTGCCGATGCTGTCTTTATCATGACTGCTGTCCAGCAGACCTCTTATATTACAGATATTCCTGCTCCAGGTGGGCATTTTATTGTGAGCTTTGTAGAAGGGTTTCTTGGATTAGATGAGACATAGGTTCTGAGGGCCTTTCCATTTTGAAGATCATTTTTTCACACCAGGACAATAGCAGAGTATCCTGTAGACTTTCGGAGGGGACCCAGTAAGGCGACTTAGATATCCACACATATTTATGGAGTGGCCCTGGGAGCCACATTGGATTGATAGTCAAAATCTTTGAAGTTACCTTCAAAATGCTTTATAATATTAAAGTATTCACATTCAGTCCCACTCTGCAGTTTGTATTGTCCATAGTTGCTTTTGGGAGTTTGGTCCTGGGACTACTAGAATAAGAAGTGATCCCCAAAGCCAAACTGGGATTCTGCCAAGCTCAATCCATGGAAAGCAACATGGTACCAGATGGGAGTAGAGAAAAGTGCAATGATTCTCCAGGCATGAGGCCTAAGAGGGACTTGTGCTGAATCCAGAGACAAAAAAAAAAAAAAAAGAAAGAAAAAAAGAGAGAGAAGAAACAGAACTAGTGGCCAGCTGCCTTTCTGAAGGGCGCATTCTGGCATTCTGGCAAGTACAATTACAGAGTTGACCCTGGGCTCAAGATGACATTCAAAAGCTATCAGCTTCCAATTAGGTTCTGGCAGACACTGCTTGGGTTTGGATTTGTTCGAAGAAATCCCACACTCCACACCCCCCATTGCTCATCAGTGTCCACAGTCTCCAATTCCAACCCCCCACCAAACCCAGCAGCATGTATTCATTGCAATTCTGCAGCTCGCTAGCTAAAAGTCTCAAAAATGGGACTTCGGGGTGCTTTATCTTCTGTTACTCCTGAGTATGTGCTGTCCAGAAGAGGATGGTGATGGGTCGTGTGGGAGGAACAGAAAGAGTTACCTGGATGCAGGCCCCATGGCCATCATCCTGAAAGACTTGCTGCGGTTTAATAAAATCCATGTGAAGCTTCAGGCACAGCATCCCTTGGGTGTTTTCTCTGTGTTCTATTTTGCATTTCGCAGTTGGTTGACATCACTCAGCTGTCAAAATCATTTCCTTGAGATTGTTAGGAAATCTGGGTAGGAAGCCTCCAGGTATGCGAATTTGGTTTGTCAGAAAGAAGTCTATCTGCTGCAGGTACTCCGGAAAGAGGAATTTCCAGCAAGAACTTTCAGGGAAGGAGGAAGGATAGAAAAATAGTTTTTAAAACAGCAATACAAGCTGAGAAAAACTTGCTTCTGCTTAGGCTGTTGCAGATCCACATCTTTATAGAATTTATTTTAGAAAAGTGGGCTGCACCTATGTGTTTCTGAGATGAGAGAGTCTTCTCATTTCTCCCTCTGACACAGGTAATCATTTAGGTTCTAATCTATCAATGATTCCATTCATTCATCTCTGTTAGATTCAGGCATTTATTCTGATGTAGTAGGAGAAGCATGTTTTGTGCACAGGCTTCAACATTATATAATTCTTAATTCTGCTTCTGCCTATATCACTTACTAGTTGTGTGATTCTAAGCAAGTTTTAAAATCTCACTTTCCTTGTCTGTATAAGGGAGAAAATTATGCCTAACATCACAAGGTTGTTGAGGAGTAAATGAGCCCACAATGGTAAAATGATTATATGTCTGCCCAAAACTTGAAAACTTTGATTCCTCCTGCCTATCCTCTGCCTGTTCATTTACAGGAAGGAATTCAACCTCAATATATATTTTCCCAACTCACTGGCTCCCCTCTTGAGAAATGTATCATCTATGTCTGTATCTGTTAGGAGTGCATTCAGCTGCAGATAACAGAAACTCTGATTTAGTGTTTTTAAGCAAATCGAGATGTGGAATTCTCACACAATCCAAATGTATTGGTTTAAAAAACTTCAATAGGCTCCAAAAGGACATTGTCTCTGTTTCCCTTGTTCTTTTCCCTAAGGATCAATACTGTTGTATCTTCAAACACGCAGAGGAAAGAGGGTGGCAGCTGTGCCCCTCCCTTTAATCAGGAGAACAACAACAACAAAAAGCTGCCTACTACCCCCAAGAATCTAACTTATACCTCATCATAACCAGGTTCAAGGACTAAACCACCTCTAACTGCAAGAGAGTCAGAGGAATATTTTATTTCATCTCCACTAACTTTATGGGGAGGACAGAAGGGAGAGGAGGCTAGAAATGTAGTGTCTACCAACAACAAGAGTCTGTCACAATAACAGCAAAAATGAAAGAAAGGAAGAGGAGGGAAAGGGAGGCACAAGAGAATTAAATTGACCAAATTATATTATGTGCATGTATGAAAATATAACAACACATCCCACTATTATGTATAATTATGATGCACTAATAAAAATAATAAAATAAAAATAAAGAGAAATAAAGGAAGGCTATATATTTTTTTCTGGCATAGTTTTGTATAACAGTTGCTATAATTTGAATGTATCTACCTCAAAATTCATATGTTGAAAATTTAATTCCCAAATTCATAAGTTGATAGTATTTGGAATGTGTATTAGTGAGATTTTTTTTTTTTTTTTTTTTTGCTGCTGTGACTAAAGGATCTGACCAGGGACAATTTTAGGGAAGAAAAGTTTATTTGAGGGCTCACAGTTTCAGAGGTCTCCTTCAGTAGATAGCAGGTTTCATTGCTCAGGGCTGGAGGTAAGGCTGAACATCATGGTGAAAGAGTGTGGTAGAGGGAAGCAGCTCACAGGATGATCAGTAAAGCAACCCCCATGACCCACTTCTTCCACTTGCCACACCCCACTTGCCTCCAGCCGCCATTCAGTTAATCCCATCATGGATTGTTTCTCTGATTAGGTTAAGGCTATGACCCAATCATTTCTCCTCCAAACCTTCTTGCATTGTCTTACATGTGAGCTTTTGGGGGACATCTCATATCCAAACCATAACAGAGGCGAAGTTTTGAGAGATAAGTAGGGCTAGATCAAAGACTGAGGGTGATTCTATAAGGAGCAGAAGGGAGACTTGGACTGGTACACCTCCTCTTTCACCATGTGACCCCTTCCACCATGGGAGGATGTAGGAAGAAAGGCTTCATCAGAGGTAGTCCCTCAGCTGTGGATTTCCCAATCTCTAGAACTATAAGAAATCAATTTATTTTCTTCATAAACTTCCCAGTCTGTAGTATTCTGTGATAGGAACAACAACAACACAAATGGACTAAGATATTAGTATAGTTTAGTGCAGCCATTTAGTATGGCTCAGTACGTAGCCACAATACAGGAGACTAGGTAGCTTTTGGGATCTAGATGTAATGAATATGATTATTGGTCATGGAAGGAGCAGCTATTGTCAAGAACAGAGATTAATAGCTTACACCAAAAGTGTCATCTGCCTGGTATTTCCCTCCCACTAGAGGGTCATTTCATTTGCAACAGTGGTGTTTGTATCGTCCCCAAATTCATATGTTGAAATCCTAGCTTCAAAGTGATGGAATTAGAAGGTCCCTTTGGCAAGTAATTCAGGTTATGAGGCTGGAGCCCTTCTGAATGAGATGCGTATCCACACAAAAGAGACTGCAATGGGTTCTCTATCACTCTTTTTGCTTTGTGAGGACACAAGAAAAACACGCCATTTGTGGACTAGGAATGCATTCAGCTGCAAATAACAAAAATCCCTATTTAGTGTCTTAAATCATCCAACTCAAAATTTTCTGGCTGCTGATCATGAATTGTGAAAATTAAATTCCTTTTCTTTAAGCCATCCAGTCTATAGTATTTAGTTATAGCTAACTGCCTTAGTTCATTTTCTGATGCTATAACCAAATACCTAAGGCTGAATATCTTACAAAGAGATTAATCGAGAAAACAGTTCTGGGTCAAGAGCATTTTGCTGGCATATAATTGGCTTTTGGTAAGAACCCCATACTGCATCAGCATGGCAGAGAAGCAGAAGTACAAGTGGGTACACGCAAGAGGAATGATGTGTGAGAAAGGAAGTAAAAGAGTGAGCTGAAGAAGCCAAACTCACTTCATAACAATTCATTCTCATGGCAGCTAATTCAATTCTGCAGGAGCTACATTAATCCCTTCATGAGAATGGAGCCCCCATGATCTAATTACCTCCTAAAGATAACTGTGTCAATACCATTACATGCGGGACTATTACAGTTTGGATATGAGTTGTCCCCAAAAAGATCATGTGTGAGACAATACAGGATTGTTCAGAGGTGATATGATGAGATTATGAGAGCTATAAACTAATCAGTGGATCAGCCCATTTGATGGATTAATAATTTAAACAATTATGGTACCAGGTTGGGTGTGGCTGGAGAATGTGGGTCACTGGAAAAACAAACTCTTTCTCCCCTAAGTTGTTCTAGCTGGGTATAGTGCTCACAGGGACACAAAGCTGACTGACATAGAGACCAAGCTTCCAACCCACAAATCTTTGGAGGACAAACAAAATCCAAATAATAGCATAGACCAAGCTGACTAACACAAATAGCCATTAATTTTGCATTTTGACTATATGCAGGTACTGTGCTTAGTTTTTAAATATATAATTTGACTTAATTCCTCAAAACTAGGCATAGGCCCCCACCTGAAGGAAATTAAAACACAGCCTTGCAGAGCAGGAATTTAAGAGAAAACCCAGAGCATATATTAGAAAGACAGGCAGAGCATATTAAAGCAAACAAGTCTTGTAAATAATTAAGTGATAAAAAGGTGGGGTGGGTTAAGGGGAGGGACAGGAGAGAGCAACAAGGGAGTAGCAACATGTATTGCATTCAGAGCCAGACAGGTCTGGGTTGTAATTTAACATCTGTCATGTTTGTGGGCAAGACACTTATCCTTTCTGAGCTTCTATGCCCTCATCAATATAATAGGAATAATTATTCCACCTATGTCATTGGCTTCTGTAAACATAAATAATAGTAGCACATATTTGCATAGTACATTTTACATGTGAGACACTATTCTAAACCTCTTTCTCTCTCTCTGCTCTCTCACCTCCATTCTACAAACAAGAATGCTGGTAAAGATTTTAATGTCTGAAGAGTTCCATGTCTTAGGCTATGCAACCGTTATACTGCACTGATGATATCAAATGGAGGAAAGCTGAATATAAAACATTGACCTAGACAGTGCTCTATCAGTTTTAGAATACTCTTGCTTAATGTCATCCATTTTTATTACATTTGAGTGACTTTTGTTTAAATATCTTTAGATCAGTGGTTCTCAATCGGGAACAACCCCCTCTTCCCTGGAGAGTATTTGGAAGTGTATAGAGACTTGTTTATTTTGTCACAACTGGGAAGGGAAGGCAGCACATATTCCTGACATTGAGCGAGTAGAGGCCAAGATTTATAGGATACTACCTAACATACTACAATGATACAAGAAAGTGCCCACAACAAAGAATTATCCAACCCAAAATATCAGTAGTGCTGAGGCTAAGAAACTGCCATAAACTAAGAATGATCTGCATTTAGTGGGGGGTGGGGGATGGAAGCAGTACAAGAAGTCTGTATGGAATGATCTCGAAGAAACCAACTCCAGAGAGACTAAACAGAAATTGTTATCAAAACCTCTGTGACCTCACTTTATGGTATAGGCTTATGTCTAAATCAAAAATATTATACAATGTACGTTGTTCTGAGGCTCAGTGCTAATTCACATATTCATATAAAATTCTTTTGTTTATATCCATAAGGCTCTGGGTAGTTTTAAAGGTAATTCTGTGAAATGGGTTGACTTGATCCGACTCTTAAGATTTTTTTGCCTAGACAGGGCAAACCAGGGCAAATCAGGTGAATGGCACTATAGAGCCTGCATTAGTAAAGTGTTTTCAGAGTTTTCTATGTGTACATACAAGACTCAGAGTAGACTCAACCAAACACGTAGTGATTGTGGCAGGTATACTCAAAACTATTGCTGGCACCCCACCAGGGTAGATTTCTGCTCAGGAGCTGTGAGTCACCTGAGAAATAGAAAGTCTGAAATAATTAGTAAGAAATAGAGACAGAGCCAGAAATTAGACAAAAGAAAGTGGAGCCCATGATAGGTCTTCTAGTCCTGATAGGAGATGGAACAGAACAACTAAAAAATGGCTCTGGTTCGTTATTTAAGAGGAAGTACATCAAAGGCAGGGATAAGGGATAAAGTTTCAGTGGGAGGAGTCTTGGTAATCTTTGGTGCTTGCTTCTCAGTGTGGCAGGGGTCTTGCATTAAACAGGTTGCTTGGCATTTTGGCAAGAATATACCCATCTCTTAGAGGTCGTGTGCCTGTGTGGCTCCAGCAGGTCACCCCATCTCCGTGCAGTGCTGAACATAGAGGGAACATAGGAAGTCACATGTATTTGGCATTCTCAAACAAGCAGAGTTGCTACTAGGAGTTCCCAATACCAGACTTTCCTGTCCAATGGCTTCCATGTCGTTTGGGTTCACACACAGTTCATAGATGGCCCCCGGCATGGAACTGTTTTTGGAGGTGATTATCACTGAATCTCTTTGTCTCTGACCCAGCCCTAACTTCTAGCACCTGAACCCATCTAGATTATAACAAGCACAACAACATCAACTGACAACATTGCTGGAATGCTCATTTACAAACTAGACACTGTGATAGACTTTGCATGAGATAGTTCATTTAATCTTCATAACAATTCCCTGTAAGTATTGTTATCCTTGTTCTACATTTGTGGAAACTGAAGCAGAGAGGTCAGACAACTGGTCCAAGATCATGCTTGTCCTCAGTGTCAGAGCCTTGATAGGAACTAAGCATTCAGATTCCAGAATCCACATTCTTATAAATGACTCTAGTGACTTCCTTCTGAGAATATATGGTCACTACCCTGGGTACCGTGTAGGAACTTGTAGGCATACTCACCCCTCCAAGACTGGCCCTGGATCAGCCCCAGGACATACGGTCTGTGTTCCATCTTGCAGCTGCTGCATTGCATGATTAAAAATAAACCCTTTAAACCTCACTTGCCTACAAACCAATCAGTGAGTATCTGTCATCATTGCTGAACTTCCAAGGCTTTAACATGTTCCACCTTTCCTGGGAATGAATTCCACAAATTTGCTTCCCACTGTGCACTACATTTCCTTTGTACTACTAAATTACCTCTTCATTGCTTTAGAGGGGGCCCTAGTTCTTCTGCAGCAAAGCAGCTCTGTCAACAGTTCCCATATACCTGTTTTTGTGCCTTTCGTGTATAACAAGTTTCTTCTTATTGTTAATTCTTCTACCTCCTTGATCACTCAAGTGGCCCTTCTCTGATTGTACTCAGTTCTGTTGCAGAAAATGCCTGAAGACCCAGAGGAAATACGGAGCACTCAGTCAGCGCGTGCCCTAAGCATCAGCTGCCTCTATTTAATCAAACCCGCCCCTCTTCAGGATGCTTTTACTAACACCTGGCATGGAAAGCATGGAATCAGAAGCACTTGGAAAAAATTGCATACACTCTGATATCTATTTCTCTAATAATTAAATGAAAGAAGGAGACAGAAGATTGCCTATAAGCAAGCGCTTTACTACTAGTCCAGCATATTTCATGTGACTAGCACAACTCCTAAAACAGGCAAAATTAATTTCACTTGATAGAGGCAATTCAGAAAGATCAGCTGATGCTTGAATGGATATCCAGTTAGTGTTGGTTTAGGGCTTAAATTGGGCCCTGACTTATTCTTCTTCCCATTGGCCCAGTCATAACCACCGAGGAGTGTAAAGAGGGGGAAATACATTTATGCTTTTGTCCCGTGTTAACCAACATTTAGGGTGGTTGGAAGGGATTGAATCCATTTACAGAATGAATCAGAAGCTTGGGTTACCCAGAGAAGTCCACTCTGCTCTACCCTTTTTCCATGGGCTTTCTTGTGTTCAGCCTCCTTCAGAGCAGGATGTTATCTGCCTGAGAATGTAACACAATATGGTCAAGTTTGCTTGATTAAGAAAAACTGTGAGAAGCGGACAGGCATCTAGAGGAAGGGAAGAGGATCCTGGGAAGAGATATAGTTGACGAGGTTGGTGGTTAATATGGAACGTTTGCAAACAATAACCCTCATTTTCATCAAAGCCCCATTGAAGAGCTTGGCATTTGCATGTAAACACTCTCAAACAGAAAACTCTGACGATTAATGATGTTGAGTCCTTTATCATATGTAATTGGTGGCCATTCGTGTGTCTCCTATTAAGAAATGTCTATTCAGGTTACATGTATCAAAACATTTTGCCACATCCCATAAGTATGCACGGTTATTATGTGCCAATGTGGAATAAAATTAAACTTAAAAACAAAAGAAAAACACTCTCCCTCTTTTGTCATATTTGTTAGATAACACTTTATACCATGTGTAAGACACCATTTCACAAGCTGTAACTATGTTAAACCATTTATTCCTCAAACAAATAAGGCATAAGTCACATTATTTCACTTATTTCACAAATGAGAAATATGGGCAGAGAGATTGAGTAGCTACCTGAAGCCACCTAGAGTGAATTACAGAGTTGCAGGTGAAGCCATAAAATCTGAATCCAGAGTCTAACCTCAACCACTACAGAATATTGTCAAACCACCCAGTTACGTGGAACTCAGGCCTTGGTGAAGGCTCTTCACAAGTCTCATAATCAGCCCTGGAGCTGATTATGGGAGAGTGAAACCTGGGGAAACACATGGATGTCAGCGTTCAGCTCTGGACTCTGACAACTAGGATTCTACCTCGTTTTTCAAACCCAAAGGGCTCCACCCCTGGCACTGCAACTCACATGTATTTATAAAGCCTATTGCCTTTTGGACACTGTACCTGCTTCAGTAATATTATAACCTCCCTAATTCCCTTCTCTCTGCTGTGTGAGTCCATTACATTCCTATCTTTTGCTGGGGACTGAATTCCTCCTCTAAACCACTGACAGCTTCTCCAGTTGGCCAAACTTCAGTCAGTTTCCTGAAACATTTTGCTAGGTTCACATCACATATGCACTTCTTAATAAAATCCAGTTTCAGCAAAGAACCCTGCTGAGGCAGTTTGGCAAGAACACCTGCCTCAATATCTGACGACCCTCAGTATCTGCTCAGGTTCTTCATCCTCCACCACCCTCTAAGTGATGTCTGTTCCACCTGGATTGCCTTTAACAACAATCCTGTTAGCCTAATTTAGCCAAAATCCCTCTTATACCTGATGCTTCTGTCCTCTTCGTAATTTCACACTGACCCCTAACCTGCTTCTTTGTTACAAATTCCCCTTTGTCCATGCTGTATTTAGAGTTGAGCCCAAATCTCTCTATCAATTGCAAAATCCCACTGCAGTGATTCCTGTAACTTTAGTGGTGGTCCTGGATATAGTCTTCCTTATTGTGCTTTAACAACTCGTATTTTTTTCTCTCTACTACCATGTACAGCTGCTGGAGAGATGGAGTAGGTGGTACCTAATAATGGGTTCTTTTCTATCTTGTTTTTGAATGCTTCCCATCCTAGGATTTTCCTTTTGCTGGTTGAGGTACACTGTCCGTCAGCTCCAAGCCTGTGCTGGACTTGTCACTGTGACCTAGGCCAAAATACTGCTCTGCTCTGGTCTTACCTTAGGGTGATCTGTTGTGCCAACCTTTTTCCCACAGCAGATGTCTTACCAAGTGGGCGGATCTGGCCTTAGGTCTCAAAACATCTGCTATCTGCTCCCCAAATAAGACGAATTTCGGTCATGTCCTAAGATTAGGTGGGACAAATAAATTAAAAATCCTTCAGTAGGGAGAAAGGTAAGGATAATTTCTGAGGTTTTAAAGAGCCCATGGATTCTATTAGGGGTTTTCTGCTACCTTTTTTAGCTAGTGTTTTAAGGGCTTCTGTCAAATCTACTTTTATTGTGTCTGTAGCTGAATTCTTTCAGCTTCAGAAATGACTTTATTTTTAGTCTGGAAGGCCCAGGATTGGGCACAGAAGATGAAAGTGAAGCCCAGAATGTTAAAGGGATTCTAAATTCAAGGGTGAATAATTCATTATTAGCATGATAGTTATTTAGTGTATTTGTTATTACTGCTTAAATCTTGAAGAGAAGCAAAGACTTCAAGTCATTTCACTGTATTCTCCAACAATTTTATTTATTGGAAAGCTCACCTTGAATTATTTGACATTAGCTTTTGTATCATTTCTACTCATCGCTCTTATGTTTATTGATTGAAACAACACAGAATGAGTATACTACTTGAGTCTCCATGACAGGTCTTCAAGTATTGAAAGATAAATTTCTGATATCCTTAATGTGACTTACTTTCCATTTTCGAAAGAGTATTTTTTCCTTGCCATATTCTAGTCATTAATACCATACAATTAAAACCTCAGGGATGAATACAGAATGGTATCCATTGTCTTGTGGGAAAACATCCCATCGATTTTTTTTTTCCATGCTGTGAGCTGACATAATGAGGCCAGCAGAATAGACAAAGATGCTGGGTGTAGGTAGAGAACAACTTCTGAGGGTGAAGGGAAATGCCGGGTGGCTCTTCCCTACATGACAAGCTCAAGCCCTCTGCACAATGTTGCAATAGGAATGAAACTGGAAAGCAGCTGTATTTAATGTCCAATGTGGCAGGAAGTGTACCTGATGGGCAGGCAATCCCAACTGGCATTGGAGGGGGTTCGAGAGACTACAAGACATCCACATGCACATACTTCTGGGTTTCCAGAGTCTGATCAACCCTAGAGAAAGACACCGGCAGAATCTTGGGTTAATAGAAATAATAACAATGAAAACAAGCAAATGTCATTAGGATGCTTTGAGCACTGACCCAAGTTGTTTTCATGCCTTCACTCCTCTATGACTCAGCACTATGAGAATTCACATTTTATAAAAAAGTTAACACTTAGATTAATAAATTGAATGAGTGGGATTTCATCCCAGATTGCATGACTTTCAAAACCTTTAATCTTTTTTTTTTTTTTTTGGTACTAGGGATTGAACTCAGGGGTACTCGACCACTGAGCCACATCCCCAGCCCTATTTTGTGTTTTATGTAGAGACAGGGTCTCACTGAGTTGCTTAGCGCCTCGCCATTGCTGAGGCTGACTTTGAACTCGCGTTTCTCCTGTCTCAGCCTCCCTAAGTGCTGGGATTACAGGCTTGCGCCACCACGCCCAGCTTCAAAACCTTTAAACTTAACATCTGTGCCATAACAGTTTAGTCACTTTCTAGAAGTTAGGATATATCCCTGATTATAAAAAGGCTGAAGTATTAGCTCAGTCAACCAGACATATTTTAAAAGAAGGAAATCAAGGCAGAAACTCATTTCAAAAGAGCAGGTAAGCTCGGGCAAAAGTGAGGCATGGACCTACCTACATATCTGACATCTATACAGGTGCTCTGTGCTCACCCTATGTCGCTTCAGACCTCAGGCTTATGAACAGCCCAGAAACGGGAAGCAGATACCTAGAAACCTGGCAGTGGTGGCAAGCCCTCCACCCACCCACCCAGGCACAGCAAGCATTTGGTTCAAGACTGAGAAATCCTGGGAGTATAACTTGCCTCTCCACTCAGATCAGAATTGAATCAGGAGCCCAAACAGAGTGTTGGCAGCCGGAGAACATCAACAAGTTGAGCTGCAGAAGCTGGCCAAGAGCAAGCACGAGGGAACAGAGCAGGGGCCGACATGCACTGGAATATAGACATCCAGGGCCAGAGCATCTTGATCTGCTGCCCTCTTATTTTCTCTGGAAAATAACAGAAGAGAGCCTGCCTCATGATTGCTTCTCTCCGTGTCATTGTTATCCTCAGGGGCATCCAGTTTGGCAGTTTTATCTGGGCCTTTTTTACTTTCTTCCACAAATTTCATTTTTAAAAATCTTTGGTCAGGTCAGCAACTCTCCTCCCACGTTCCCTATGATATGAACGCCATCTCTTGCCAGGAACTCTTTGTTCTGGAAAGCTTTGGTCCAGGAAAACAAATTCTGTGCTGACACCATCTATATAGCCAGCTGTTGCCCAGTCTCATCTGACTTTTTCTGCCAAACTTACAGCCTTCAATTGGAAACAGAGTTAAAAAGCAACACTTATTATTCCTGATTTCCTTTTTCAAACAATCTTAGATTCAGAACTTCAAAATCATTAAACATGCACATAATCAGTTTTTTCTTTGATTACCTCTATTAAATGATGTAATGTCAACCAGAGTAAAAATTAAAGTCAGTGGGTTTAATATGTTTTGTAAAAATTCTTATATCTGTCAACTGTTGGGTATTGTTCTAGTTAGCTTTTTCGCTGCTGTGACTAAAGGACCCAACCAGAATAACTGTAGAGGAGGAAAGTTTTATTGGAGGGCTCATGGTTTCAGAGGTCTCAATCCGCAGACAGCAGGTTCCATTCCTCAGGGCTCAAGATGAGGCAGAACATCATGGCGGAGGCAAGTGGCACAGGGAAGCACCTCTTGTCATGATCAGCAAGCAGAAAGACTCCACTCTCCAGGTTCAAATATGTACACCAAAGCCACACCCTAACTCCTATCTCTTCCAGCCCCACCCTACCACTTCAGTTACCATTCAGTTGACACCTATCAGGGGATTAATTCACTAATTGGGTTAAAACTCTTACAACCCAACCATTTCTCCTCTGACCTTCTTGCATTGCCTCACCATATGAGCTTTAAAGGGGACACCTCACATCCAAACCATAATATTTCACTCCTGTCTCCCGAAAGTTCAAAATCATCTCACAATGCAAAATACGTTTTATCCATTTCTAAGAGTCCCCATAGTCAGCAGTTCCAAGATTGCTCAAAGTTCAAATCTAAAGTCTTCTCTGTGGCTTAAGGAAATCTCACCTGGTGAGCTCCTGCAAAATTAAAAGCAATTTACAAATATCCAGCATAAAACAAGTCTGAGTAAATATTTCCATTTACAAAAATAGGGGCATAAAAAGAAGTGAGATTGGTTTTAATGTATGTTTATAGATGATTTTTTTTCAAGCGTGTATGTTGGTTGACATGTCTAGAATTTTCAAATAACTGAAGAATGGTTATTTAAGAGCTTAATAATAGTAGGAGCTTAATAATTGCTTGTTGGAAATGATATTTCTGAAAAACTTTCTCAGAGATTACCTTAGTTCATTCAAGCAACTATAACAAAATGTCATAGACAGTGTAGCTGACACTTATTTCTCACAGATCTGGGGCAACCTACATCCATGTTTATATGTCAGCCTACCATGCAGTGGAAGTTGGTTGTAAACCATCATGTCTGATGGGAATGATCTACCATCCAACTGGGGTGTTTAATTTCTAAGAGATGATTCCAAGACCTCAGAAAGTATGGTGCCTATTGAGGGCCTGCTTCATCACAGACAGCTACCTTCTCAATGTAACCTCACATGATGCAAGGGTGGAAGGATCTCTCTGGGGTATCCTTCAGAAGGGCATTAATCCCACTCAGAAAGGCTCCAACCCCATGACCTAATCACTTCCCAAGGATCCGCTTCCTAACACTATCGCCTATGGGGGGTGGGTAAAGCCTCAACATCCAAATTTGTATGGAGGGACACAAACATTCAGACCATTGCACAGATCAAATAGAGGTAAGGTGCAACTCTAATAAAAGAGAGAAAAGAAAGGATAAAAATTATAGCCTCAATAGAATTTTGCAGCTAAAACAGGACATACATCATAAAAAATGTGAGCTGATGAAGTTGGATTTGTGACCACTGTTTCACAGAGCCCAAATGAAGAAATACAAAGGATATAGGAGGTGCTTCTGTTTTTACACTGGAGCATTCCCTCCATTTTCTCAATGGGAAAACAAAGACACATTGAGAATAGCTTTTTTAGACTCTAAGATGATAAGAATATCATGCACTTCTTGAGGCTCTGTCCATTGTAGCCTACAGTCACACAGAACCTTTACAAATATTTTACAGCAATGAGAAGTTGTAATCATTTTGGAGTGAGTCTCCGATCTGTGTCCCACTGACCTCCACTGATATGGTGACTCAAGTGGGCTCCAGGTACTTCATGCTTCCCCGAAATGAGGCACCCTGAACTGTAAGCCATCATATCTGATGGAAGTGATCCAGCATCTTACTAGGGTGTTTAATTCCCAAGAGGTGATTCCAAGTACTGGCTTCTCATTCTGGTTTATTAGTCCACAGAACATCAGAGCTGAACAAATGGACCAAAAGCTTCTAGGGCTTAGAAGGATTTATAAGCAATTACCAGAGTTCCGAAGACAGCCCACACTATTACAGAGCATTTTACTAAAGAACACGGAGCTGTTGTAGGAGCTCCTGGAGGACTGTACTCCCCCTGCATGGATCTTCGCAGTTCAGAGACAAAAAAGAGCATCATTCACTCGATCATCCTCTCACCTCTGATTTCTCCAAACCACAGTCTGAAAATTGGACATTTATCGTGTAACTTTTTGACACTTCAGCATATACCAGGAGATTCCTGGAAAGTACAAAATAAAATTGCTTAGAAATCAATTTCTTTCCTATAAGCTGAATGGTGTGTTTTGTTTTGTTTTGTTTGTAAGTAGGAAGCAACCTTTTCCTGAGGAAAAAAAGTGGTAAAAATGGTTAAAAGCGCACGTTTTGTAATCAGTTCAATCCAACTCTCGATCCTCTCTTGGTCAATTTTGTAACTGGGAGACATTGGGCAAACGAATGAGCTGTTTAATCTCAAGACGCTCATCTCTCCAATGGGGACAGTTACTCAGAATCTTTTCGAGCATTAAATGATGATGTCTGTAAATCACCTCATGCATTTGAACATAAAATTTTTCAGATTCACCCTCATAAAATTTTTCCAGCTGCTGGAAAAATGAGGGCCTCTCTATTTAAGGAGACACCCTTGCAAAACTTTTAGAAGTAGGAAAAATCCAGAATGTGGGTTCTCTGAGCAAAAAAAAAAAAAAAATGTGAATATAGAAAGATGGAAAAACTTGTGTGCACAAACTCATCCATTTGTCAAGTCCCTTCTTTGAAGGAGTGGAATGTACAAGGGAGAAAACAGTGGCCCAAAGTGACATTAACAGAGGTGTCTCCCATTCCCCACCAGGAAGAAAATGCACCCATGAAAAGTAATGCCCACTCCAAACAATAATGCATACAAGTGTTTGATGATTTTTCACTTCGCATCATCTGTATTTTTCCTTGTCATTATGCCTCTTGTAAACACTATTTCTAATGGATTTGAACATTCCAACATGTGGATGATTTATTTTCCCATTCCCCTACTTTTGGACATTTAATTTGTTTTCAGTGTTTTTACTATGATAAATAGCACTTTGGTAAATATCTTTACATATAAATCTTTGTCTGAATATCTGATAATTTCCTTAGGATAAATGTATATGAGTGAAAATTGTAGATCAAAAATGATTTTAGGATGCTCATTACATTTTGCCACATGTGGAGAAAAAGAAAGCACAAGTTATGTTCTTAACAGCAGTAAATACAGCTGATGTCTCCCAAGCTCTTTCCTGGAATAAAATATTATTTTTAAAGAAGCACTATGATTTTATTTGAAATAAGCAGGTATCTTATTGCCATTTAAATCTTTATTTGATTCAATAAATGTTTCTATGTTTACTAGCTGTGAGTAATTTATCTTTTATGAATGTCTGTTCATGTCCTTTGTCCAAATATTTGAATGCTAAGGTTTCAGTTTGTTTCTTAACACATTGTAAGAATTTTGAATCTATTAACTAAGATTGTGACAAGTAGGGAAATCAGGATAGGGCAGTGATATCAGGCATAGTATAATTGCAAACTTTAGATAATGGAAATATTATAAGCAGGAATGTGTTTCTAGGGTTCTCAATTAATGTGTGAGTTGAGCAGGTAACTATCCATGTGAGCATGTACTGAGAATTAAGATTTTAAATGTTTGAAACCATAGTACGGGCCTTCTGAAAGGCCAGATGAAGAAATTGGGGCTTTATTCAGTGACTGGTGAGAAAACATTACCACTTCTCATGTGAGTGAATCAGGGCCTTTAAACTCTAGCTGCATATTAAAGTTGAAAATACCAAGACACAGGCCTCACCTGGACCAATTAAATCAGAGACATAGAGACAAAGACTTGTAAACCAGGACAGAGAACAGATCCTTTGAGAGACATTATAACCTAATAGCAATGATGAGAAAGGAAGGAAAAGGAAGGAGGAAGAAAGGGAAAGAAAGGGAAGAAATGGAGTCAGATTAAAAGGAAAAGAAGATATTACAACATTGCAGTAGTTTAGGGATGTAATTCCAAGGGCCTGATTTAGAACGATAGTACCTGGAGGAAATGGAGGGGATGCACCCAAGAAATAACGCATACAATATACACATTTATCCATAAACCGAAGAGATGAAGGTAGGAGTAAAATTTCAGGTTTGAGGGAAAGTCAACAACAATGAACAGTTAGAAGGACTTCCTTGATGGAAGATAACAAGAAATTAATATAATATAATGTTTGTTCTTTTTTTTTTTTTTTTTGAGTGAAAACAAAAGATAGAGGCAAAGAAGGAAAATACAAGCTGATACACAGTATCATACCAATAAAGTACCTGGAACAATGTCAAATACAGAAGACGCTTAATAACTATTTGTTCGAAGAATAAAGAGAAGAGAAGCTGAGAACAGAATTTCTCCCAGAGTCCTCTTTCAGAGAGTAGAAGGAAGAAAGTATTGAACTAGGGATAAAAATGGAATGATCAAAAGATACAAATATTTTATTTTAAGTTTCATAAAGACTGCAAAGCATAGAGTGTCCACATAAAGGAAGTTGAAGAGACAGATTTATATTTCATCAGGATAGTAATTCCACTACAAAAATAGGCTAAAAGTTAGCCAATTATGAAGGAACAGTGAGGAAATTGAAAGAAAATAAGTTTAGACTATTCCTGGTAAAGAATGAAAGGAGAACTTTTGGAAGGGTTGCACTTTTTTACAAGAGTGTTCCTCACAGGCTGCTTGATGAAGGTCCTCTGTCTGTCTCTGGATTCTGCTCAGCTCCTTATCCTGTGGGTATTTCTAGCATGACAGCTTGTCTCATCCAAAAAGATAATAGAGTCACTGGGCTGGCAAGACAGAGTTTGGAACCTTTTGCTACCTAACTGGGGAAGTGACAATCCATCAAATGTTCCTTATTCTATTGGTTAGGAGTTACTAGGTCCAGTTCACACACAAAGGCAGGGGATTGCACAAGGCTGTTAATACCAGGAGAAAGAATCACAAGGGACATTCTTAGTAGCTGCCTATTAGACCAGGATGGTACAAAGAGATAATGAGTATCCTAAAAGGTGTCTGAGTTTATTTCTTTAAAAATCTTTTCTAATCCTATTTTTTCAAATTGTGTTCTACATTTAAAGATCTTTTAAAAAGTGAACTCTGGGGACTAAAAATAATATCTTAGAAAGCAAGATGATACAAGTATAAATATCAGGAAGAAAGGACATTGATAAGTTTAAAGGGAAGAATAAAAGGAAGAAAGGAAAGAAGGAAAAAAGGAAGGAGAAAGAAAAGGAAAGAGAATTTAAACTGTCCAGTGTCCCAAAGCTAGGAAGAGGCAGACTAAATATAGCAATCTGCATCTTGGTTTTCTGAAATCCATTCATGCTAGCAATTACCTTGCTGCTTTTCCCCAGCTGTTGGGATGAGGATAGGAATCCTAAAATGAGTAAAGGAGCAAGAGTGTGTGCCTAGAAGTCAGGGTATAAATTCAGTGAGAGGATAGGAAGAAATGAGTGCATTTTGGAAGGTAAAGAAAGAAAAAACTCAGGTGGCATGATCAAAGATGACATAGTTTGAAAAATAAAGAGAAGGAAAAACAAAGCGAATATATTTAACCCAATGTTAGTAAGTTAGGAAGGATTAGGAAATATGAGGTTTTGGCTCAGTGCGGTGTAATCCCAGCAGCTTGGAAGGCTCAGGCAGGAGGATTACAAGTTCAAAACCAGCTTCAGCTAAAGTGAGGCACTAAGCAACTCAATGAGACCCTGTTTCTAAATAAAATACAAACTTAGGGCAGGAGATGTGGCTCGGTGGTTGAGTACCCCTGCGTTCAATCCCCAGTAACCGCCCCCCCCCCAAAAAGTAAATGTAAGTTTTCATAGGGAGAAGGAAAAAGCAATCTCATATGTTAGAGTAGAATAGAGGGGATACAGTGTTATGATGTTATGGAAGGATTCTTTTTAGGTTTTTGATAGCGATCATTTATTTATGGGATAATGAGGTCATTAAGAGAAATTTCTCCTAGAACTTGAGATGCATCAGTAAAACTGAAGGAAAAAAAAACCATTAGCCATGCTGCTCTCATGATACTTATAATGTGAAAGGAAGGGAGGACATGTAATTTATTGTCCAAATTCGGACATTTTAATAGTGAAAGGAAGCACCATTAATAATCTGCTGAAACAGCAGGCACAGACTAAGATTGTTCCTAGCAAACTAAAATTTATGTTCATCCAACTAATGGACAATAAGTAAGTAAATGCATATGCAATAGGCAATAAATAAGTAAATAGACAAATACATATACAATTATAAGTTTATGAGTCCTTTAAATGAAACAAATTTATTCAAATAGGATAATCAGAGAGGAATTCTCTGCAGAGTTGACATTAAACCAATTTCTAAAGGATAAAAAGAAAATATTCATGTGAACAGGGAATAACATGGTAGTATAAAAATCCCTATACTGGTAGGTAGCACTAGTAACTATAATAAGCCAGTCCAAGGAACAGAATGGAGCGTAGTTTAGCTGGAGCACCTCAAGGAAGGAGAATGGCAAGAGAAGAGGCTCGAAAAAAGGAGTATGTGAGAATTTCACACAAGATTTTGTTCTAAGTTCAACAAGAAGCCATTGAAAGTATTTAATAGTCTATGAGAATATCCCAGTTTGTTAAAAATGTGGAGCTGTATGGCTGTTATATGCAAAATATTTTATAGAAGGGTAAGAATGTCAGTGAAGTTTGAGACTGATGAATGGAGTCTGTATGTAATATGGAGGCAAAGTAAACAGACCTGCTGATGACTAAAGGTAGGGGCTGATGGAGAAAAAAATGACTTCCAGCTTTTTGATGTGAGCCAGTGCGTGGATAGAGGTAGCAATTTCTGAATTAGAGAAGACTTAGGCAAAAAGTCATCTAAAGTCAGCAAAGAGGAGAGCACTGATTCTAGTTGTATATCTTAACTTAGTTTATTTCCTCCAGTTTGAAAGTAGGAGTTAAATCACTCCATTATCATTTAGAGTTCTTTGGTTGAAAGCAACAGAAATGTACTCAAGCTTGCTTAGGCAAATGGAGTCTCAAAAAAAACTCCTGGGAAGTCATAGAATCAAGGATAAGTTGGAAACCCAGGCAAGGAAAGAGGCAGAAATCAAGACACTAGTAAAAGCAAGAAGTACAAGTAAGTGACTAGAGCCAACTTCTAGAACAAAGTGGAGTAAAAAACATTTTTCAGTCTTTTTATTCATTCACTTATTTATTTTAAGTTAAATTTACTTTGATACATAGAAGCAAAAACTAATAAATATTTACAGAATATCATGTGATATTTCAATGTATAATGTTTAAATCAGGATTGATATATATCTCAAACATGTATTATTTCTTTATAATGAATATATCCAAAATCCTTTACTTTCTTCTAGATTTTTGAATGTCTATTTCAAAAATCTAGAAGATTATCATTACATTATTATTATTATACATTATCATTATCTGTAGTCCTCTGATAGTGTGATAGCACATCAGAACTTCTTTCTCCTAACTAGGTGTAATTTAGTACCTGATCCATTGTCCCCCATCTTCAGACTTTTAAAATCTCTGCTCAGGAGATTGCATTTGGGAAAGAAGTATCTGACTGGCTTAGTTGGTGTTGTGTCCATCCCTTCATCAGACTATAGGCAAAGAAGGAAAGTTAATTTCTTCTATGAAAGGTGGAGAATGACCATTGAACAACCAAAATCAACATCTGACCTCAGCACAAGGTCCTTAGGTAGCAGAAAAATTGAGAAATCTAAAAATGACTGTGCACCAATAACCATGGATGGATTCACCTTGCCACTTGGGACAATCTGAGAGAAGGTGGAGAAGGAGGGATATAACCCTTCCTGAGCTGTACTCTAGAGGTTAAGGAATTCAAAGAGAAGCTCTTGCTTTCCTGGAAGCAGAGGAAAGACTGATTTTACATAAATTACCTTATTCCATCCTGATATAAAAATAGCATAAACACTAGCATTTTTATCAGACATATTTAATTTCCTTTTTGGTCTGCATTTGGTGATAATTCACAGGAATTATTGAACTTGGGTCCTCTTCACTACACTGGGCTGATTTAGCTAATGATCTGTTAATGAGTTGTTAATCACTAATTCAAATTGGGAGGGTTGGGTGATAGAGCAGGTGCTGAACCTGGAGAAAGAATCTGCTGCAATAAAACCTCCCAATTTCCATTGCTCCGAGAGCAGGCTCTTCCTAGCTCATTCTTCACTGTTTTTTCCCCCTTTCCACTTCCTAGCAGGATCTTGAACAAACTTGGATGCTGATGTCACCTAAGTGCTGACAGCCTTGTCTACCAGTCTTGAATATTTTTTCTTGCTATTGCAATTGGAAAACCATTGCATTTCAGAAAAGTAATGATGGATCCATCAGTAAGTCTGGCAAAAAGTGTAAAATTCAAAGTAACTGTATTCTACACAACTGTGTATACTATAAGAAAATACTTTGATAGGCACTATCTCATTTGGTCTGATCCAGCCACCAAATGAGATAGAAGATGAATTATTTTCCAGATGCTGTGATGGGGGCTAGAAAGTTTAAGAAACTTTCTCAAGGCCACTTAACATGAAAGTCACAGAAGTGGATTTCAATGCCAGTGTGACTAACTCCAAATTCTACATATTTTCCCTGGACCATGTTGCCTCTCCTAGAATCTAAAGTAAATATTTAAAAAGGTAAGGAATTGCTGTCATCAAACCTCATGCACAAAGCATATATTTTGCTTCTACATTAGTGAGAAAATCTTTAGAAATACAGGGGATGTTGGTTAAAATGCATATTGCTGAGCTGCATTCCAGACCTACCAAATCCAAATCTCTGACAGCAAATCCCATGAATTTGCATTTTATACACTCCTCAAGTCATGTTTACCCACACTAAAGTTTGGGAATTTCAGTCTCTCACTGCTTTGCTCTGCTATTTCCATGGCCAACGCATTTAATAAGATTAATGACCTAGTCTCTCTGCCTAGAGTACATTAGAAGCATAACATTAGAAGATGAAATGGGAAAGAAAAAGAAAGGCTCTTTGAGGCTAGCTCATGTATGAGAAGTGAGATCTACCAAAATGCTACTGAGAAACAGGAAATAAACACTTAAAAGTAGATATAAGCCTGTTTGTTATAGCAAAATAAAATTATAGAAATTAATTATGTCCATCCTGACTCAGAGAAAAAGGAGATCACATTATATTCAATAGTTTTTATTCTGTGAATACCTAAAAAGACATAATGTTTAAAAGATATTTGTAAAGCAACTTTAAACTAAAACTCATTTTGGCACTTGTACAAATCATTTTTATCTTTGATACTGCTTTTGAACATTCCATCATAAGTTAAAATGTCAAGGTTCAAATCCTACCTCAAATAATAAAAAATTTTGTAAACATGGGCAAGTTTATTAAGGTCCATTTTCTCATAGCTGTGCAATGACCTAGGTTGTGAAAATGAAATGAAATAATAGAGGTGAGAGCCTGGTGCAGATGGAAAAGCATCGTATGAGTGTTGGAGATTAGGATTATCTGGAAAAATCCTGGATGGCATTTTATCCCCAGTGGTTCTGCACTAATAAGGTATCATTGAATTCTATTCACTAACTAGTACAGAGATACAGGAATTACCTATTAAATATAATTACAAATCCATTGAAATAATTGACCTGAAAATTCATATCTCTGGACACTGTTCCAAGCCAAAATGAGTGACCTTGAACCAAAATCCCTTACATATTATAAATTTTCTTGCCTTTAGAAAAGACTCAGTTCCTATCAGACATCTATCAAAGGCTTGTCAGAATAATAGAGAATATCTTGGAAAATATTATTCTTTATATATTACTGCTTTCTAGATGGAAAATAGTATAAGGCAAGGGAAATTAATGTCATGTAAGTGGCTAATCATCAGAGCTGGCAAGTGACCTCAGAGTACTCATATAATTACTTTTTTTAAAATTGAGCATCATAATTGTAAAGTATTCATTCCATTGACAAGTTCCATGGAAGACTCTGAGAGCAAGGTTAACTTGGGAAAACTATAAGGCTGTGTATTTGTTGTTTGCTTGCTTTATTTATTTGTGGAGTATTTCTTTCTCTTGACTCAATTATTCTTTGCCACATCTGCCTGAAAGGAATCTAACAAAGGCAGGATTTTTAAGAAAGAAACAATATTTTTAAACTTATTTTTTTGATTCCTGAGTTTTCTTATTTTCTAGAGGAAGAAAGAAGTTTGAGTTTTGTTAAAAAATACAAAAGTTAAAATTTCAAAATCAAAGAAAAAAAATGGAGAAGCCTGTCACTTTCAACAATATGTGCTGGTTTGTTCTATTTTTAATATCTTGTTGACAAAGGAAATTTAAGGAAACCAGAGATCTGCATCCTCTGATATAAACTTTGGGTTTACAGATGCTTGTCTGACACATTTGCCAGATTCATTTACCATATAGTTTTAAGTTACCAACTGGTTCCACTTTTTCTGCAGAACCAGAAGGAAAAGTTTATTTCATTCTTTAATTATATCATCCAATAACACTCACATGAAATCATCTTGATAAATACTTGAATACAACAAGTACAAACATTTTATCCCCGTCAAGGAGTTAAAATTGGCTTTAAATTTTCTTTTCAGGATCATTGATTCTTACTAGATAAATAAGAGGCCCTGTTCTAACTGGTTAACCAAAATTCCCAAATGATATTTCTAAATATGTGAAGGACCTGGTTATGGGAATTGTTTTCATCTGTGTCAGAAAATGCTACTAATCCCTATCCTTCAAAGATAAATGCATTTATTACATCAGTTGGAGAAAGGGATGCAGTGAAATAAATGAAAGGTATTAAAGAAAGGAAGCTGGTGGACCGGGGATGTAGCTAGGAGAAGATGAATTAAGCTACTCGGCAAGGCTTTATTGGAATGTGCGCCCTCGGACCAAATCCCCCGTCCATCAGAGCGTGTCGGGAGAAATGGTGTCAGAGATTCCGTGCATAGAGAATTTCAAGAAACAGGGTCAGGAAGGGGAGGGCTTGGGAACAGGAAGAGAAGGCCAGAGTCCTTCCTGAATGGGTCAGGAAAACTCGCTGATTGACAGCAGGCGTGTCCACTAGTGACGTCACATCTGGCTTGCAGCAGCTCTGCTGACCAGTTTCCTTAATTGGGCATCTTAGACCCTGACCAGACCTAACATCCTGGCCTTTTTGGTAATATAGGACAGCAGATTCTGTCTGGCTACTTCGAGCGGGATTAGGGGCGTCGAGAGATGGGGGTGCGGCCGGGGCATTAGTCAGGCAGGGAGGCAGGGCATCTGGCTGTCAGTCATGTTGCTTCAATGTAGAAACATCACCTGTGGGTAGGAACAGAAGCTTGGAAGAGATTACTGATTAGCAGAAAAAGAAGGGAGACTGCCGAGAAATTTTGAGTTTGGTGGGAGTCCAGCGTGATGGGAGTTTAAGGCTGGTCTATTCTGTAATGAAATTTGTTTAAGTTTTTTAAGTAGCGGTTACTGCATAATCAAGTCCTCTTGCCTTAGCCCAGAGGCAGTGAATGGGGGCCAAGGAGAGCCCTACTATCACCAATAGAAAGATGGCCCTTTTTTGCCCTAGAGAGGGAGGTAATAATTCAGCCTCATTGTACAGTTAAGTAACAAGGCTGGAAAGACAAGGCCTGTAAACATAGTATTTAGTTTTTAATGTCATAGATGTCTATCTTTAAACTATTTTAAATGCCCAGGAATGGCTGTGTTCTTGGTTTTGCTAGGTGTTTAAGATGAAGCAAGTCAAATTGACTTCTGTTCTTACCTATTGTAAAGAGTCACCTTTTGTTTTCCTGGGAGGCATCCTTGAGGAACTTGAAGGCAGCTCGTTAGCTGCTAGTGCCACCTGCGTTAGGACAGGTCGAGGTCTGGCGAGGTCTGATGCTGATGCGGCTTCCCCGGGAAGCCTGAGGGACAGTTTCCCCTCTTTGGCGACCTTCCTCTTCATGTATGGCATTTGATTGGCTCTTTAATTCTCTAATGGTCTCAGTAATCTCCCTGATCGGGAGGTTCTGCGGCCCAGAGATGTAGAGCACTTCAGAGAAGTTTCCTCACTCCTTGGATTTAGGTTGACTCAAAGGGCAAAAGCCAAATACTGGGTTTTTTTGGCCCTTTCATTTAATTTTAGTTTTTAAGTCTTGATCTTAAACACTCAGCAAGCCAATCTCACCAGTTATAAAGTAAGGGTACTGGGCTTTAATTTTAAGGCCTATTTATCCTATAGGTGATGGCTGATTTATCTTAAAATAATCTGGGTTGCTTATTTTTGAAGTAGTACATCTGTAAAACACTAACAGGCAATAGTTAGAGTTTCAGGAAAATACAAAATAAAATTAACAGCAGCAAAACATATTTAGTTTGTGTAACAGCTTTCTCAAAGTTTGGCTGAGTTATATATTATGTCCCTGTTTGAGGTCCTAATGATCTTTACAACAAAATTAATCCTTTGAACATATCTTTAAATAAATTGGAGTCTCATCTATTTTGAAGCCATTGTAGTAAACTGGGAGACAGATCTCAGGTAAGACAGGGCTCCTTGTAAAATCTTAGCAGAATATTAAATAGATTAGGTTCTCATTTATTTAAAAGATCACTCTGATGTAAAATAATTTAAAGTCTTATCTTATTGATGATAAGTTCAGTTATAAAACATTAAATGATATGAATGGATACCATACAAGTTCAGTTTGGAGAACATCAGCTTCATAAAACATTCTTTTAAACCTTCTATTTTAAAGACTTGTATACCTGGAAGATATGAACACATTTAATATAAAAACAGAACTGGTAGCACCATAATTACATTGATGTTTAATCACAGTTGTATACCTTTTGATCAGAAATATTCTCTTTCCTTCCAATAAATACTATATTTAGAAACTTTAATTCCTTTTGAGGTAGGTATAACTTGTCTCAGTAGAGTGTAAAAAACTTTTATAGTTGGATAAAATACATCTGATCAGAAGTTTTAACTTTAGCGTGCAGAATGAAAGTTTCAAGT
>PVHX01015781.1:0-19151 GCA_004024805.1 Geosciurus inauris
CACGCCTCCTGGCTACCGCTGCCTCCCGGTGATCCTGTACTCACACATACACGAGCGAAATTCCTGCGTGGGATGTTGAGCTGCAGAATGATGCCAGGAAGCTGGCTGGAAAACGGCACCTCCACCACTTCCAGCTTTGGTCCCTGAGAGCCTAGCGCAGAGTGGACTGTCTAGGCCGCCATCTTGGAACCGCCCCCTGGTTTTTTTTGATAATAGCTATTCTAGCTGGGGTGAGATGATATCTCTCTATAGTTTTGATTTACATTTCCCTGATGGTTAGTGATGCTGAGAATTATTTTTACATATCTGTTGGCTATTTATATGCTTGATCATTACCCAATGTATTTATGAGTGGAAGGCATCATTTTTTCCAGAGGCCAATTTATGTTAAGGTAGGGGTGAACCCAAAGACAAATTTAGCAGAATGATCCATATTTCTATAGCTTGAAATGATAAACATGAGACCCATGATTGCTGTGTATTATTTGTTTGGAGAAAGGGAATAGTATTTATTCCATTAGGACATGAAAGAAGAAAGATAAAGAAGTGCTTGCTGGTTTTTCGTGTGTTTTAGCCCTAGTCCTTCTTGCACTGATTTTTGGGGGTATTGACAGAGAGGTATGTTGAGAGATTAGGACCAGAAGGCAAAGTGACTCTACCTGAGAGGCCATGGGACAGTTGGAGTACAGATGGCCAAACTGGTTCCAAGACCCTGGTGACCAGTTTCAGCTCAGAAGTGATGACAAGCAAATGTTCCCCACCCCCTCCACACCTCCACACCTGAACCCCAGTGTGATTGTGGCTGAACGAACACGTACTTTTGTACAGCCCAGTTGTCTAACCAGAAACTTTTTTCGCCCCTCTCATCTAATTATTTTCTCCCCAGATTCCAGACTCAGCTGCATTCTGTCCCAGATCTTCCCAGCCAGGCTCAGTATGTGATGATGTATTTTGCCAGGCATTTTGCCCTCATGGAATTTTCTCCACTTATAAATTGGAGTAATTTGACAAAGTTCCATCTCTTCTGTGGATTACAAGTGCCATTATATTCCTGGTGCCTAACAGAGTGCCCAGAGTGCAGGAAACCTGCAAACAACTGAAGGTTCAGCACATTAGGGATGGTAGGGAAGAACCAATATGCTTGGTCCCTTGTGTAGAAAAGAAATTCCTTCGTGGAGGTCACCAGGAACAGTGATGGCAGCACGTTACTGTGCTCGAGTGGCTGACAGGCAACAGCTGACAGGGCACTCCAAAGAGAAGACCAGGATTGAACATTACATGAGGAAATGTGACCATATAATTGTGTAGATTGTGCTGTCTACAATCTACACAATTAGATTGTGTGCACGCGCATGCGCGCGCACACACACACACACACACACACAGAGGATTCTGTAGACCCTGTTTCTGAAATCTTGCCTTCTTGGGTTTTGGTCCTTGAAGTGCATCTCAGAGAACTGACTCACAAAAGGAGAATAGGACGAAGGAGAAGGAAAATAAAAAGAGGAAGAAAAGGAAGGAGAAGGAAGGGAAGAAGAAAAGAGCTAAATAGTCTGTTATTTTCTTTTGCCTTGGTCAGTCTCTCAATTAATCCCTAAGGGCAATAATCAGTATGTTGCTATCATAATAATGAAGAAGAGGAGGATGAGGGGCAGGCAGGAGTCAAATCACTTCCTAAGCTGCTTCCTAGGTAACTGCAGGTGAAGCTTGAGTAGAACACTGAACATGTGAAGTTATTACCATGAGAAATCTGGAATGGAAGTCTTGAAACCGTCCTATTTGAAAAAATGACTCCATGGGTTGCTGCTCTGTCATCCCGGGGCTAAGTCCACTTCTTTTGGACTTTAGGAATGCTTAGGTTATCCTGTTTAAAAGACACTCTTTATCTCATTTTGTTCTAGGGATGACTTACTTCTATACCACTCATTTCTATAACAGGAAGTTGACATTTTGGAGAATCTCTGGCAAGATTCAGTTCATGTAAATAAGCATATGCATTTCTACTACCCAGAAATAGTTAAAACTGCAGCCACGAATATGTTGATGCCTGTGTTTGTATGATTAACCCTATCATAAGTTAAATTCAATCTAGAATTAATGTACACTCTCTTTGAATATCTTTTAGCCCTTTCATTAAAAACAAAATTATCACTCTGGTTAAGCAACCTAACTAGTTTAACTAGTATTTTCTTTTTACATAATCTCTGGTATTTAGAATCCCATGGACAAATGACAGACATTGAACAAAAATTGGGAGGAGCCCACAGGAGGCAACAAAATCCATGCCATAAGTCAAGTCAGTCCTGGACTCCAAACTTACTCCTGTGGAAGGAAACAGCTTTTTGGAATACAGAAAATTGGCTATTTATCCTTCAAATTTATTTTGTTTTTATTGACTTGAACACAGACGCCAAAAAAGAAAAAAAAAGAAGAAGAATACAACCAACCAAAACTTTTAGCTCCGCAGATGTATGTTGTACCAATTTTAGGTTCTCTGCCTAATGTGCCAGTATCAATGGAGAAAAACAGCAATAAGAAGAAAAATGAAAACACATTTAAAAAAGAAAATATGTCTTTGCAAGCAATCTCTTTACTTAGTAGAAGCCACAACTTTACGACTTTTTCAGCAGAGACAGAGTGTATTTTTTAATTCTCTCATTCCTTTGGGGCATTAAAGCCACACTATAAAGCAGTGGGCTGTCAATCAGTCATAAAAAGCTTAACAGATGATGACATGAATGACAAGAATATGATCTATAACTACTTTTTTAAAACCATAGACTAATTCTTAATTCTCCCAACTCCTCATAACAAAAGAAGCCTTCTGGAAAATGGGGAAGAGTTAACCTCTTAGAAAGGAGAGGGAATACTTTGTGTTGGTTTCCAACCCCCAGTCTCAGCCAAGCTGAATATTGCATACAAATCTGTATTTGTGAAGCATGCTCATCCACCAGTTAATCAAAGCCCTGGAAATTCAAGGAAACCTGTGTTTATGGAAATCTGGCAATTCTGTAAAGTTTTGAATGAGGGCTAAATAGAGCAGTTCATCTCATTTTGAAACTAATGATTCCTGCCAAGTGGTTTTCCAGTGCTGAGTCTTCTGGCTCAGTCAGCATTTAGGAATTCATTTATGAGTTGGGTTAGTCGGAGACTCTGGAATTCAAATTTATGTCTGGAAGTCACTGGTTTGCTCCTGATAGGTCTCTGAAAAGAGATTGTAATCAATTTACCAAACTCAGACTTCAGGAAATTTTCACATCCCCAAAAGAAGTTCTGGATTGGAATTTGGTCCACTTTCTGAATCAGCCCCCTCCCCTCTCCTAGATGAGAAGGGCAGCATCCTGCTATGACCATGTTTAATTGTCTGTGCCACTTTCCCAAGGCCCCACCCTCCATCCAAAACAGCATAGCTGGGTGCACTGGAATGTGCCTCCCTTAATAGACTGGCCAGCGGTTTATAAAATGGCGGAATGGATGTGTGGTTTGTCACCTCAGACAGTTTCGTGTTCTGTTTCTTGATGGAAGAAGCAAACTCTGATAATATTTCATTCACTTTGTTTTAAAGCTTTATCTGCCCAATAATGTTCCAGGAAATTAAAATATAGGTGTGTGTGTGTGTGTGTGTGTGTGTGTGTGTGTATGTACGCACATGTGTTTCCTTCAGTCTTAAAAACCTGCATTTCAGGTTTTTGCAAGGCGAGAGCAAGCATCGAGCAGCCTTTCAATGTAACCATAAATTTACTACTTTCAAAAATGTTTTCCTTTGAAGAAGTCATAGAATAAATTAGCAAAGCTGGAATTGTGCCTCTAGTTTGTGTTGGCTTTGGGTTTTAGGGAGTTACTTAATAAACAAAAGTCAGTGAATTCAAACAGTAACAAAGTAATTTCAATGATTAATCAAGTGTTAAAACTAGTTTAACCTCTCCTGTTTTACAAACTCTATATCACCCTGACTAAACTAATAGAGGAATAAGACCCCCATCTGGAAATCTCATCTGAAATATTAGATTGGGAATCTAAAATTCAGCCAAATAGTGTGGCTTGTAGGGATATCCTGTCGGATAATAAATTGCATTAATCTTACTTAAATTTTCCATCTAAATCATGTCCTGAGGCCATATTACTCTGAGGAAACTATGCCTTATTTTAAATGCATTGTGCTACTGAAAACGATATTAAAAAGCAGGGGAGTAGGAAGAAAACTTTTTTTTTTCCTTTTTATTCCTGCCTGATTTTTCCAACATTAAAAAAATTCATATGAAGCCTTCTGATTCTTCCGGAAGAACCAAGAACTGCTCAAGTCTGCAGTAGCTCTTCCCAATCAC
This sequence comes from Geosciurus inauris, assembly GCA_004024805.1. NCBI lineage: Eukaryota > Metazoa > Chordata > Mammalia > Rodentia > Sciuridae > Geosciurus > Geosciurus inauris. Next base: position 4,326 of record PVHX01015781.1, read on the forward strand.
GGATAGGATTGTCAGTCAATCTCAGGAATTTTCAGGAACACTTTCAGGAACTTTTCTCTAATTTATCTGTTTCTTTCCTTCTGTGAATTCTGAGTCATGGTGGCTTATGGCAAATTTTATTTTTTTTTATTTTTTTTATTTTTTATTTTTTTTGGTGAGTGGGTAGGGAGCATCCTTTCTTAGTCTCTTGGCTTTCATATGTACAGACCTGTACCAGTGTCTCCCTGGAGATTCTACTATGGCTTTCTCATTCCTTTTACTCATCTAAATCTGCTTAAATGTTTCAACTATTTTTTTTTTCATGACAGAAAGGGAAAAAATATTATAGAGGTTTTCCTAGAACTTCAGAAAAGGATTATACTAGTAGCCCTGAAGCCTTGGGAGGCTCTGTGCCACTATCTGCCACCTACTGTATGTTGTAAATATGAAGAATGTTAAAAGGTGTTAGAATCATGTTGACTCAAAGTTAAACCCACAAACCTTTGGAAATGCTGAGTTGTCTCTACTGGTTCCAAGCATCTGTTCTGTTAGAATTCACAGTGAGAATGGCAGAGTTTCTCTGTTTTCTCATTCTCTTAAAAATGGCTGAGCAGAGAAAAAGGGCAGACAGACCTCTCATGAGAGGTGCCACCCATCAAGAGCACAGTACCCCATGGTCTTTCCTGTCCATCACCGGACTGGTCCTCACAGCATCCTCAGGAACAGACATCACCTGAAGACGAGGAAGCAGAAGTTGTGAGAGGTTCATCTACCTGTGGCAGAACTATCAGTAAGGGATGGAGCCGGGACCAGAGCTCAGGCCTCTAGTCCTCTGACATTTCAAACCTTTAAAGAGTGGAATTAGATTCATGTGCTGCTATTGATAGTTACTCCAGGGGCCTCTCAAGCTCAGCCTGTGAAACTCTAGGTGAGCTACAGGCAGTGTCCTGCACTCAGCCCCCAAAGCCACAGAGCTCGCCTTCCTCCTCTCTCTATTCCTCCATGTCCTAACAGTCTAGCATCCTCAAAATTTTAAGTGAAAAATGCTTTTAGTACTCACCACTCCTCTCCTTCTCCAGGAGTTACTGCCTTCCCCTTGGCCTTTCCTCACACAGTTGCCAGAACAATTAATCTAAAATCCCACCTTGCTTATCCGCTCCTCTCCAGCTCTAATCATCCACAGGATAAGCTAACCACAGGTGTGCCTGTGGCCCCAGTTACATCGTCCATCACTCACCCACCTCAAGTTAAACCTGATGATCCACAGGTTCAGATTTACTAAGCAGTCCCAGCAAATATCATGTAATTCCATGAGTGAGGGTTTCTCCTCAAATTATCCCTTCTGCTTTAAGAAACTTCCCCACACCCTCTTTACTCCCGCCTTCATAGATGTCTGTATCAGAGTGATCTTAGGCCTCCTCTGTGCCTCATCTGTGCCCCTCCAACACCGGTACCCCCTGCTGCCTTTCTCAAGGCCATGTTGAATCCTAAGCCCTGGGCTTCCACAGTGTTCTCTGCACATCTCCAGCTTAGCACGTATCAAAGCATATTGAAATGATTCATTTATAGCTTGTCTCAGACTAGACTGAGGTCCTTGAAAACAAGTCCATTTTGTTCTCACCTTTGTCTTCATGCCTTGCACATAGCAAACACTTAAGATATTGATATTGTGATGTTCCCCTCGCACCCCACTGTACAAGGGAATCTTAGCTGGGCCACTTATCTCATAGTTTCATTTCCCTTCCATTTCCCACAACTCAATGCTGCCTTAACTTCCCATATGAGTTTCTCCAAGCCAACTAAAATACTCTGTCTGCTCCTTTCTGCTTACCACATCCTCTCATCCTTGTATTCACTAGTCTAGGGCTCATCCTGCACAAGGCTTTCCACGCTAACCCCACCTCACACACAGCCCAATCATTCCAACTATCCTTCGGCTCAACTTGACTTGGTTATATGCTGCTTGCAGGTTCCTCCCATGTATGAGGAGGAACATTTTATTCAGTTAAGTTAGACTGCATACTCTGTGAGGGCAGGAATGACATCTCAGGCTGGAGGAACAAGCTGCAAATGACTAGATCAGGGTCCAGAAAACATTCTGCTGTATTTAGTCACTGGAAACCCCCTAACAAAACAAAGCCATGCTGGATGTGAACAATTTAAAATAGAAGTATCACTGACCACCAACATAGCAAAGTCCTCTACTCAGCTATCTCACAGCCCTGCCAGTAGAGGATTACTCAGAGCCTACTGTCCATCATTCTGTTTCAACAAGCTACTCTCATAACATTCTTTAAGGTTACCTGCCCCCATTGAAATGAATAATGGCATAGTTTATAGTAAAGGGTGAACTGGAAAAGAATGGTGTCACTATTGCTATAATTACCCACAAAAGATTTTATTATCACACACAGTCACAGCCACAAATACAACTCATCACTAATAAACTCATTTATTTCCACATAAAATTGCACAATGTTGTGCAATTCAGCAGAACACTGAGAAATGTCAGCAGTTTAGACCAAGACTATTTGTCAACAAAACCAATCCATTTCACCAACTTCAGCAAACCATTACTGCAAGAATCGGCCTTTTTTTTATAGAAGAAAATTGTCACACATAACTTTAAAGAGAAAAGACAGATGCTCACAACCCCATAGACAAAGCAAACAAGTTGAGGTTATAGGCAAAGGAAATTTAGAAGTTATGAGGTGTAGAAAGAGAACTACTTTTTGTTGCCAAGGGGTGTCTAAAACATGATTTTGTTGCTTAAAAAAAAATCAAAGAAAAATTTAAAAGGAAGAAAAAGGATCTTAACATAAAAACTATTGCTTAAGGAAATCTTAAACTTCTTTAATGCCCTACACACATTTATTGTGGCCTTACTGTATATCAGACACTATGACATGTACTCAGCACATAAAATTACATAAAGCCAAACTTGCAGACTAATGGGAGAAAAGAACACAGACCCAGGTCATGACAACACAAGACAGCCAGCTAAGATAGAGACATGTCATTGGGAATTACAAACTTAGAGAAGAGGTATTTTTAGTTTGCCTCCAGCAGACTTTTTACTATAGTCAGCCTGTCTGCCTAATTTGTTACTCTTACAGTTGTCTTTATAGATCTTGAAAGTAAATACCTGAGACAATTTGAGAGAAAAGAATATATATGAAAAGCAATTAAGTTGCCATGACTCAAAGAGAAACAAGGTCATTCAGGGAAAAGAGGCCATGAAATAAAACCAGAGAAATTTGGGAAATAAGAATACCCCAGGGGCCGTAATTTCATTTGTGGTAATGAGAATTCAAGAATCAATAGAGAAGAGCTATGTCAAACTTGACTGGAATGGGTCTGTGACAAGAAATAGAAGCAGCTCTCAACCAGACTCCCTTTCCCATATTCAATTGAATTTTTAAAAATTTATTCATGTCCTATACTGTAATATATTAATCTTGAGGACACTTTTGAAGAAAATTCAACCTTTTCTATTTACAGGACTCACAACTTAGTTGGGGAGACAAGGCTAGATAATGTAAGAATCAATGTGACATGGAAGTGGATATAAGGATACGCCAAGTTGTCTGTGGGCTTGTGACTAAAGTCAGACTAAAGTCAACAATATTCCAGGGAAGGAACAACATGAACAAAAAGATGAAGTCAAAATTAGCAAAGTTTAGAAGACCCTGAAAAGTTGGAATTCAGTGTATGAAAAGCAGAGTTCCCATCAGGCATGAATGGAAATTGAAATGGCTAAGTCAGGTGGGAGCAGACTGAGAAGAATCCAGAAAGCCAGACAAAGAGATTTGGGCAATTAGACCTTCTTTGTCCCCAATTTTAATAATAACCCGTCTGTGGAACTGACCACACTGGTTGAGGAGATGAACAAATCTGGCATTCATATTTTCAAAACCTAGATTATTATCAGATCTGGTGTTTTCTGTTAGATTCCTAAATTAAAACCTTTATTCTTATTCAGTGTTTCCTATAAATGAGAAAGAAGATATCCAAGACTAAGAGACTCTTCAAAATGCAAATAGTTTTTTCAATGTTTCTACTTCTTTTGCACATTTGGAAGACTGAGCTTTGGTGATCTTGTCATGAGCCTGGTACTTTCAGGATATTCACTCATTGCTATTGCTTTTCTATTCTCAGATTGTCAAGCACACTTCAAACACCACATTACAATGGGTCATCTTCAGAACGGTGCAGTATCAGAGCAGTGAGAAAGAATTCAGGAAGCTGGATTCTCTTCTGCTCCCAGCTCCAACTATGACAAGCACATTGCATGGAAAAGTCACCATCTCTCTGAATCCACCTCCTCACTTGCAAAATGAAAGGGTTAAGCTAGTAATAGTTCAGTCTCTCTCAGACTTAAAATTCCATCATACATGGTGCCGCTGGAGATTGAACTAAATCTTCCTGACCCCAGATTATATTGCAAAAATTACATTTTAATAAATCCTGCTATCAATGTGTTTACTTGTTATGTATCTTATGCACATGAAATTAGAGCACAGACTGTGTCCTCCACAAATTAGGTATTTTTAAACTACCCAGATGTTTAGATTCAAAATAAACAGTAGTAGTTAGTTTGAAAATGACAGCAGAAAGTCATCACTCCAGGGGAAGAAGCTGAGCTTCCTAAACTACAGGCTGGGGAGAGTCAACCCTCTTCAATTGCCTTGGGCAAGGCAGCCCCAGCCCAGACTACGCAGTGTGGGTCTGCCAGAGCTCCATGTGTCTACCCTGGGGTGATCCAGGCTGGCTGCAGTCTAAAGAGGTAGATAAGCTCAAGATATATGATCTGCTTTCCTGCCAAGAGCAATTTGCTTGACAGGCCTCCTGCTTATAAAATACCAAGGCATTCTTTTTGGTATTAAGAAGTTTGGGGCGTTGTAAATGAACTGTATCTGCAGTGAGAGAGGGAGAAATTGAACAATTTGCTTTTTAGAGGGACTGGATGGAGAGTGAGCATAGTTAATTTTTCAGCTGAAGGAAATGAAAATCAGTTGTAGTTTTCAGAGTCTGGTCCCAAAGTGCATATGTCAGTGCTCTTTACAGAAATCAGAATAATCTAACTTTAAAAAATATACATGTTTTCAAGTTTTAAAAGGTAGTAATACTCTGCTCTTCCTTGATCCTCATGATGAGGGAATAAGTTCACAAATCGTAAGAGACTTGCTCAAGAGCTCACAGCTAACATATTTGTTAAATAAATGGCTAGACCCAAGTTCAGTTTGTTGATGCCCCTCTACAGTATTCAGGGTTCCTACACCTCAACATGTGGTTCTTTTGTCTTGATTTGTAAGATAATTAACTTACTGTCTTATGTTAAAGTGATGCTACTATGATAATTCTTCCCAAATTAGTAGATACACTTAACACAGTAACAATCAAAATTAAGCATAAAGCTTTTGTGACTTGTTTTGTTTAATTGATTTCAAAGTCATTTGGAAAAATAAAAAATCAGATGACTTGATTTTCAAATAATGCAATAATGGAGCAACAATGGAGCAACTAGTAATATGTTATTAAAATATTATGTCTATAATAATTAAATAAAAATGGTACTGACACAAGACTAGATAGAAAGATCAAATAAAATCAAAGTTTCAAGAGCAGGCTTTAGTATAATAAACATTAAATATTTAAAAACTGGAGCATCATAAATTAATGGAGAATGAGACTATTATTCTATAATTGGTCTTAGGACAATCTGTTAGATATTAATAAAAATTATTTATATCCTTGAATTATATTTATACACTTAAATGAAGCTCAATCAGAATAAAGAGTTAAATATTTTAAAAATTAAAATCACAAAAGTCAAAAGAAAAAATCTGATCTGAATGTGGAAATATTTGTTAAACATTAATTCAATGGAGGAAATTACAAAAAAACAAATATAAATAAAGCTTACTTAAATACATATTTTAATTCCCATATATTATAAGAACATGTTAGTCAATATTTTATAAACTACAACCTGGGGAAAACATTTGCATGAAGTAGGAGGAAGTAAAATACACTCATTGTGTGCATAACTAAATCAAACCCATTTAAAAACACTAACATTTCAGCTTACTAGGCAAAGAACATGAGCAGATAATTCCTAAAAAAGGAAATGCAAATAACTAATAAATAAACCATTTTTTAAAGCTCAACCTCACTAGTACTATAAAAGAAAAAATATACAATAAATTGTGCCTATTAAATGAGCAAGGTTTAAAAAATTATAATCCTGGATGCTGACAGTGCTGTGAGGTAGCACCCTCACTGGGGCCAGCAGGATCATCTACCTCACTGCAGAGCAATTTGACTTAATGTTTCCAAAGTCCTTCAACTGGTCATACACTTGAAATCAGAAATCTCTCCTAAGGAAATAATCAGATATATGACACAAGATTTGAAGACAAGGAAATCTCCTGCAGTATTACTTATAATAAATGAAAAATGAGAAAAAAAATGTCTAAAATTATAGAAAGTTTAATAAGATGATGCTTTGCAAAAATAAACTATTGTTCACCTAGTTGGAAGGGTAACAGTGAGTTTTTATTACATAATGGGATGCTTCTGACATGATGTTCACAGAAAAGAAATTCAAGAAGGAAATTCTGTATAACATAAGAGTTCGATTAAATGCCTAAAAGAATATATAAAGCAACAAAGCCAAAAATATAGAAATGATGTGATAACATCATGATTTGATCTTTTTTTCCTGCTTCTATAAATTTTTGTATTCTAATCATACTTTCTAAAAGGAACATTCATTTTTATTTTGATAAGAATAAACAAAATTAAAATATATACATAAATAAATGTGTGTATGGAAATTCTGTTGATCTGTCGTCTATAGGGCTTAAAAATTTTTTACAGGAGTGAGGATGGATTATACTAATCCATCAATTTCTCATTAGCCATTTCCTTTGTGATATTACAAGATTGTTGGCCTGCATATAGATGCAAACCTCAAATACACAGCAGGATTTGGTACTAAATCCCAAACCTTGACTTCAGGGGACTGACTACTCTGACTAGTTGAAGAATGCATTTTTATTAATGGAATGAATTAATTTTGCCACAACAGTTCTAAACCTGTCATTAACTAACACCAAAGCTATATAGCAGTTAGTAGCTTGTATATGAGGAATGAAAATGCAAAACTTCATTGCTATATTATTTCTATATATATACAATTACATGGGTGAAAATTATGAACTAATTATGTTTCTACTGATTAAATTGAAATCCTAGACATATCTATGCTGATCACAGAAACAGACTATTTAAAGAGATGGGAGGATCCCTCAAGCCCATAATTTTGAGACCAGCCTGGATAACATACAAGACCCCAATACCCACCCCTGCCAAAAAAAAAATTTTTAATAAACTTGCTTTAAAATAAAAATATGAGTTCTCTGTATCTAAACCAATGGCTTTCATAACAGAAAAATATAGCACCTCTCTCTATGTATAGCTGTGATTGTATAAAGCTTTTCTCCATTGGGAACAGGATAATAACCAGTTATTTATCACCTTTTCTAAGTTCTTAAACGTCCTAAAATTTGATCTCAGAGAACATTAGAGTAACAAACATTTTTTGTTAAAAATAATAAAATAAATTGCTGACCCACGGTGGTTACTCAATTTCCAGATGATTTGATGGCTAATCCCAGGACAATATCTAACTAGTTTTGCTTTCTACAGTGTGATGAAGTTTTGTCAGTCACTAGTGTACATCCGGCTATAGTTTAGCATAAGAGATTATAAACCAGGCATTATCAGTCATTATCCAAGAATCTGATGTTAAAATGTAGAATATTGCCTCTGAAATAATAAGAAAATTCTAAGTGATTATATCAAGTAATTTTATAATTTTTCTGAGTACCAAACTAAAAATATTTTAAATAATGGGTCTAAGCCCTATCATAATAATGAGACAATATATATATATAGGTCTGTAATACCATAGTCCATTTGACAAATGAAGCTAGCAAGGACCAGCTTCCTCATTCCAGCCAGACCATCCTAGAACACACATCCTAGAACACAGTGCAGCAGTGTGCACCTCAGACAGAGAAGCTGGGCAAGAGCTCTGTGCTCTGATCATGACTCTGAGGCCCAGGTAAGATCATAAGTAGGACATTTAAATTCTCTAAAGTCAGGATAGTTGACTTCTCTCCAATTTATGTCAAGGACAATAACAACAACAGTAATTATTCTCAATAAATTCAACACCTAAAAATGTGCCCCACATAATGCAAAGCACTTATCATCAACTGATCTCTATAGTGTTCATGCATAGTAAATATTAACTCACATATAGAATAACTAATATTCAGGAAAGTTAAATAATCTATTCCAGGTCATCTAACCAATAAATGTAGAAGCTTGGTTCTTCCCTAGAACTGTACAACTCAAGAGACTGTTATCTTCATAAAACCTACCATTTATAGGATCACTCTAAGAAATCAATGAGACCAAGATGGGCAAGCACTTGGGAAGTTAGAAATTACTCCATAACTATAAATTAGGAATTACCCCACAGCTCTTCAACTTTAAAGCAACCCTCTGAATTTAGAAAAAGACCAACTATTCACTATATAACTAACCTAAACATCCGTTTGATTTCTCTAGTCGATCACTTCTATCACTAGTTAATTTATTATTTTAAATCTAAAAATAACTTGCAGAATCATAACTGTTTCTGATACCAAACACAATCAATTGCTAAACCTCATTGCCAATCCTAGTGCCCAGTAGTGTCTATTATATGTAATAAGCATGTATGAAGCATTACTGAATCCCAAAGAATAATTGCCAGATTATCCCAACATTCCATCAGAGAACTCAGCTCTAGTCAAGTAGATCTGCAGGCAGGATTAAAAATATGAGTCTGTGTGGGTTATGCTCTCCAGTAGATAAATAAGTTCTAATTTTTTTATTGTGAGATCTTAATATTGCAACTACTCCCTCTACTAAAAGGCTATATGTTTGATGTTATTTTTAGAAATCTTGTAGATGGCAGGGAAAAATCCATTATTGATCAAGCACCTGCTATGTACCATTCTCTGTGTTACAAATTTAACATGTATTTTAATTAATCCTAGCCATCTTACAATATCAACATGAAATTAAATGGTAAATACTGATAGGTATTAGAAATTGAAATGTCCTAGTATGTCAAAATAATAGAAGAATCTGGGCACAGTGGTGCACACCTGTAATCCCAGTGATTCAGGGGCTGAGGCAGGAAGATAGCAAACTTGAGACCAGCCTCAGCAACTCTGCAAGACCTTGTCTCAAAATTAAAACTTAAAAAATTACTGGGAGAGTAGTTCAGTGGTAGAGCACCCCTGGGTTATATGGTTAATACCCAGTACCCCACCCCCCACATACACACACACAGAGGTGGGCAGGGTGGCACATGCCTGCAATCCCAGCTACATAGGAGGATGAGGCAGGAGGATTGCAAGTTTGAGGTCATCCTGGGTAATTAAGCAAGACTCTGTCTGAAAATAAAATTTTTAAAAATGGCTGGGATTAGCCGGGCATGGTGGCGCAAGCCTGAAGTCCCAGCATTTAGGGAGGCTGAGACAGGAGAATTGCGAGTTCAAAGCCAGCTTCAGCAACGGCAAGGCACTAAGCAACTCAGTGAGACCCTGTCTCTACATAAAACACAAAATAGGGCTGGGGATGTGGCTCAGTGGTCTAGTGCCCCTGAATTCAATCTCTGGTACCATAAAAAACAAAAACAAAAAAACAAAAATGGCTGGGATTGTAGTTTAGTGTTAGAGTATCCCTGGGTTCAATCCCTAGCATGAGGGGGAAAAAAAAAAAAAAAAGGAATCAGAGCCACAGGAGTACTAAAACTACAGCTAATCCACTGAAAATGGAAAAAAAAAAAGCCAAGAAAGTACTGTGACCCATAGAACAAATTTCAATCAGGTATTGTCTCATTTTGCAATGCCATGGCTCAGTTTCTAGCCAATTGTAAAGAGGTTTTCCCCATCCCAACTACCAACTTTTACCTTATGTGCTGAATTTTGATGTATTTTATCCGACTGCATTTCACATATACCCGAAATAAACATTACTACGATAACAAAAACAAAACAAAACTTCCATGAGGCTTACATGGATTTGAAACAAAGAATAATTTCCAAATATGTTTTGTCCAGTGGAAGTTATAATACTCCCTTGAGGTAACTGGAAACCCTTATATTCCAAAATCAAGGCTCCAAAACATAGCCTGAAAGCTGAAAAATTATTTGAAAGAGGAAGCATATTTCTCAAGTAGTTCTTAAAATTGTCTTCTTGGTTGTCTATCCGAATGCTGAGTGGCTCTAGGGTTGCATATGATGAAAAGCCACCAAACACAAGTGTCTCTCTTGTGTCTCTCTTTGGAGAGAGAGTGAACAAGTGCAGGAGCTGGATTTTTTTTTTTTTTGCCACTTTGAGCAACATTAACCTCCCCCAAACCTGCCTTGACAGCAGAATCTTTATTGTTTTTGATGGCAACAGAAACAGAGAGAAAGACTGCAGCTGGGCCTGAAGTCCCAAGTGGAGTTTAATGTGGCTGCAATGGAAAAAGTTATGTTTTCACTTGCAAAATGAGAAAATGTGATATAGCAATCTTTAGGGGAAATAATAAACATGGATTATGCCTTAGCATCAAATCTGTGTACGAAACTATAGCTCCATAAAACTAGCAGAGGATAACATCTATTTACTTTCACCCCTTTAACCACAATAGTTTAATAGCTTCAATCACTTTTGATGGAGTTGCAGCCCTAATAAATGTCACATACTGAAGCTTGGAAACCTAAAAGCTACACTGGTTCCCTGTAGTTAAAACAACAACAAATATCCACAACTCTGTTGCTCAAAGTTCAAGTGATCTTATAAACCAGTCCAATTCTACTCCCTTGAGCCAATGATATCACTTGTTAGACTTGTCTAATAAATCACTTGTTCAAATTTAATCTCCACTTGCACAATATTATTTAGCACCTCATACGTTCTGTTCCCTTTTTAGAGCAATTCATTAATTAGATATCGTCATATCTGCAGATCAGGAGTGTGCTTGCAATTCTCATTTTTCATATAAAGAAACAAAATACTAACGACTTCTTTGCAAGAATGCATTAGACAAAACAATTCACACTGTTTTTTGCATTGTGCTCAGCTCCATTACTGAGCTGAAGACCTCTGATTTCTATGCAGATTTTCTGCTCTTCTAAAAATGCTCTTCATGCTGAAAAAAAATCATAAAAACAATGGACAGAGGGCTTCACAAAGGAAATGTGAATAGTGTCCATACAGCAAAGAAATCAGTACTTGAAACCTGAATTACTCCCATTAGACTTGACACTTTGGAGGTCATTGGTGACTTGGATGAGTCAATGAGACAGAGGACAGATGCCAGAGGAGGGGGCAATGATTTGAGATGAAAGGGAAAGACAGCGAATATGTATGAATTTTCCTAGAGGTATAGCTGTTAAAAAAAAAAAAAAAAAAAAAAAAACAAGGAAGGAAGGAAAGAAGGAAGGGTTGGTTTTGTTGATAGAAACTTGACCTATACCACTCACTCAGCCTCAAAACTTAGTCATCTATAATACTTCATCTCCCTGGTCCCCTAATTACAATCAGCCAATTCACTAAAATTTTCAAATTAATGCCTCTCAATATAAATAGATCTCTATTTTCACTACTACATCTTAATTTGGACCCTTCTTATTTCACACCTGGACACTTGAACTTCTTAACTTCATGGCCCCACTGCATTCCACATCCTTGGCAATCTGCAATCTAGCCAGCTGGTCAGATGTACCTAGCTGGAAGACCCCATTTGAATGTTTTGCTCCAGACAGATTTACCAGCAAAACTACCCTGCATTTTCTCACATTCTTGCCTTTGTTTTTTCCCCATCACTCCCTGTCAAATGCTCCAGGATCTATTTCAAGTATCATCTTCCCCATGAAGTCACCCTGCCCTCTCCAGCCAGAAATAATCTTTTCAGTCTCTGGCTTCCTTAGACCAACATGTCACTCATCATTCATCTCACATAGCCTCGCCAAGTCTTCTTCAGTTGTTCTGTATCGGTGACCCTACCCTGATGCATGACATAGTATTAGCTCTTGTGAATACCTGAATGTGAGTGGTACTCTTCCTATTATACAAAAAGGTCCATCACAAGGTTTTTAGAGTGATATTTCTTACTGTGCCCACATGACAGAAAGAAAAATGAGGCTTCTACTTCTTTTTGGCCAGTAGTTATTCATTTTTTGCCTGGATCTTGATTGCAAGATCAGAGAAGAACAGTTTTCCTAAAACTAGAAAGAATGAACAAACTTTTCATCACTTGAATGCACCATAATAACAAATTTATCAAAAACTCCATTAGGTCATAAAAATTACCAGTTGTCACTTGAAGCAATAATATTATTGGGTCACACCTTTAAGTTAATAAAACACTAAGCAGGGAATTATGTGTGGGGCTCATAACAGAGATAATGTGTTGACATTATTTACATCATTCTCCAAAGTTCACTCAATGCACCAAACATGTATGGGTTGCATAATATGTGCCAGCACTGCATTCAGTATCACTTTTTATTCCACTTTTTAAAGTTAATCCAGCTTCAAACTGTGGGAAGCAAAATCTGGTGCCAGGAGACTTTGCCCAGAACCCAGATTTCCCTGACCCGAGCTCTGACTGCTTCATGTCACACTCCTCTGTGCTTTCCTTCTCTCAGCCATTTACCAGGATATGGAAAGAAAGACAACATAATTTGATTTGTTAAACATGAATCAAGGGTCCAGTATGCTTTAGGATAAATGTATAAATGCTATATTTGGAAGCAATTGGCAATGATCACAATATGTCTCCAAGTAAGTCAATAAAAACATTTTGAAGTGGTATGTCTCAGGAAGTGTAAAGGACTGAATAAATGAAAAAAGGTGAATTATATGTATGTGTGTATATATAAGTTCACATGCAAACTCATATATGTAATTTGTAATTTTTACCACAAACATTCCCAGGCAGCCAGTTTCTAACAGAAATTTATATATATATATATATATATATATATATATACACACACACACATACAGATACACTTCCTAGCTTCCCAACTTATTAGCTAGGTTTTGGGGTGATTCTGTATTCAAAGAACATTAACAAGGAATAGTGTACACTCTAATTTTCAGGACATACACAAACAATGTATATTATAAAAATATAAAGTGGTTTCCTTAGTCCCATTAATAGAAGGGAGCCAGGAATCCGCATTTTGTACTATCTCCCAGGTGATTCTAATAATCAGACACCCTTGGTTTATCTTCTCCCACCTAGGGCCTGGAAAAATGATACAAGGACAACTTCTTTTGAGTGAATGTGATTGCGTTCTTCAGCAGAGAAGGAGGTGACATGAGAAGAGCAATGTCTCAGAGTCATGCTCTCAGCCAAAGATGGAGCGTGAAACTGGGGATGATTGGAGCCAGAGAGACAAGGGTCTAAGCCTCTCTTATAATACAGGTGTGAGATGACAAGAGCTGATATTAAGCTATGACTGAAAATAGGGAAGAATAGCTGGTCAGAAAGACATTGCGGGCACATAATAAATTCCAGAGGATATATTGGCAGATGCCAAAAGACAAGGTTTCCTAGAATTAAATCCCAGTGCTCATAAACTCTGGTATGTTCCTATATCCCAGTGTAGGAGAGCATATGTGTGTGTGTGCACACACCTGAAGCTTCAACCCAATAGATCAAACCTAATTGCTATACTGATACACACCACGTACACACAAAACAGTCTCTGTTAACTGAGAAGCAATTCTTTTAATTAGTTTCACACTTCTTAGGTAGCATCCAAAATACAAGCCATCTAGTTTTGGAATTTTTATCCCAGGATGACATAGGATGCTCTGTCTCAATCAAGAGTTCATAAAGTCAGATTTTCAGAAAATCATGCAGTTTTCTGAAAAATTGATGTAGATAGACTGAAAGCTTCCATACACACCTTGTTCCTGACCTACAGAAATATCCTGTACCATTCTGGAGGCCTCTACCTAGAAGTCAGCACACTGTGCCAAAACACACAGTGGTTGAGTAAAGTGAACAGACGTCTGAGATGAGGATGAGACCACTAGACATATTTCCACTACAAAGTTGAGCCAAGCTTTCCAATGAGACCTCCAGAGGCAAGAAGCTGGATTGGTATCCACCTACCATGCCACCTACAATAGCCCTAGTAGAGTTTCTTCCCATAAATGAGTGTGTTCGTTGGCTTCAGTTCATGTTTGTTGAAGGAAGACAGTACTGCCCAAGTAATAAAAATGATTCTTTAGTAAATTCAATGAACACAAATATATAACTATACATCAGAATTCAACTGTAGAGAAATTGTTTTCTAAAAGCAAATAGAATACTTGATAAATAATGAGAAAAGAAATCCAACTGCACCCTTTTTCTAAACTTTGATAAGGAATAAAACTTATCCTTACTACTACAAAAATTAAAATGTAGAAATTGTCACTCTCTGTGGTCTTTTTATAAACCATATAAGCAATACTTATGGCTCAAACCTGCCAAACTAAACACATTTAATGCTTAAAGCTAAAGGATAGAAGGTCTATATGCTTTATAAATTACACACATATGTAAGTGTGTGTGTATGTAATATGCATATGTGTGTATGATCATTTGTTCAGCCAACTAGCTGCCTTCAAGTAAATATTACCTCCCTGCCCACCTGATTTGGGGTTCAGCTACATTACTGTCTTTGGACAATGGAATATGAACAGATGTGATGTGAATAGATGCCATTCATA
>PVHX01015781.1:19251-45603 GCA_004024805.1 Geosciurus inauris
AAAAAAAAAAAAAAAAAAAAAAAAAAAAAAAAGCCTTAAAAAACTATTATTAATATCTCAGACAGATAAGAAAAAAATATTGTACTCATAAAAAGCAGGATATTATATGAAAAGAAATATTCAGAGATAATCTTAAACAGGAGAAAGGTACATTCAGAGAATAAGAATAAGCTCTTGAAAACTAAAAAAAAAATTGTCATTGCAAAAATAGAACATTCGATAGAAAATAGAATAATAAAGTAAAGAAATTCTCTTAGAATTAACACCAGGACATAGAGAGACAGAAAACAGGGAATAAAAGATAAAACCACTAGAAGATTAATTCAGGAAGTTCAATATCCAACAAAGTCTACCACAGTCTCCTCTTCCTACTACAAAACAACTGGAAAAGC
This sequence comes from Geosciurus inauris, assembly GCA_004024805.1. Classification (NCBI taxonomy): domain Eukaryota; kingdom Metazoa; phylum Chordata; class Mammalia; order Rodentia; family Sciuridae; genus Geosciurus; species Geosciurus inauris. The sequence goes on from PVHX01015781.1 coordinate 19,644, forward strand.
TATAGTCCCTGTTGGCTGCAATAGGTAGTGGGGTGGCATAGAAGTTTCACAGAAAACAGACTGGACCAATTTGCCAAATAAATAATATAGGAAAATGTCCCAAAACTGTAAAACTGCAGTACTGAGTAACCAGATTGAAGAGCTCATGAAGAGCCCAATGACTGAATGAAAAAACCAACCAAGAATATCATTGTCAGATTTTAAAGCATCAGATAAAAAAGATCCAAAGTTTCCAGACAATGTTCTTGGAAACTACTGGATTGGAGATTAGACTGGTATATGACTTCTTAATAGCAACTCTGAATGCTCAAAAAACAAGACAACCAACAACAACTTTCATAATTTGAGGGCATTTCAACTGTTCAGAAAAAGTTTAAAAAATGTAGAGGTAGAATTGATGTTCATATAATATAACTCAGACAATCTGCTGGAGGATGATTTCCAATAAAGCAAGAGAAGAAGTCAGGAGTAAAGTGTCCTATACTCTGGAAGCAAGTATCTCAGGCAAGAAATGAGAGGAACTGATGAGATGGTGTGAAAGGAGTCCCATGATGTCAACCGTGCAGCATGATGAGCCCAATGACTGAATGAAAAAACTGGTCTCGAGCAGGACAGAAGAATGAGGGTTATGGGAGGGAGGTCTCCAGGGAAAAAATAAAAACTGATACAACAATTCATTCATGAACTTGAGCATTTGCAAAACGGATAGGAATTTAATAGAAACAGTTAAGAAGAAAGTTTTGATAGATGATGATAGAAAAGTTTTAAACAGGTAATTTTGGGTGTTAAGGTAGTGTTTAGGAGTAGGAGATATTAAAATAAAGAAGACAGAGGAAGAGCAAGGAAAAACTATGGTTTACTACTTTATACAGCAGTGAATAATATTACATAAACCTGATTATCAAAGTTACCAAAAATTGAGTGTAACTATAAGAAATTAGGCAGAAAGTTGATAGTAATGCATGAGAATTAAATTCTCAACTGCATTAACAGCAACTAAATGGTTAATGTCTAATGATCAAGCTATCTATCAAGCCCAGAGACCACCAAAGACATTCACACAGTACCAGTCCCCACAGGTAAGCCCTTTGTTGTCTCTTACCCACCTGAAATTCCATCACTAGAAGGAGTTTGAAACCATAGCAGGTAAAGGGGAGATATGTAAGATGGAGAAGATGAAGAAATTGAGACAAAGTCTACCACAGTCTCCTCTTCCTACTACAAAACAACTGGAAAAGCTATAGGCCCTGGTGGCTGCAATAGGTAGTGGGGTGGCATGATGTGGCATGGGGTACAGTTGATTCTTGTTTGCAACCTTTGCAGTTGTGCTCCATTAATCTTCAATCTAGCAGCAGTAGGAATGCCCTAAACATCCAAAGGAGAGATATAAGGGAGTAACAAAAAAATAAAAAGTAAAATGAGGGGAGTAACATATTTTGCCAAAATTACTCTATACCATGCCTCCATCCATGACCACGGAACAGGACTAAGCTAACCAAGACACAGAGATGGAATTCAATGCACCATGGCAATTATCCTTTGAACTTTTCCCCATGGCCCTACTCAAGCTCCCTGAGAAAAAGCTTCCTAACTTCTCTACTAGATACAAGAGAATGAGGAGGAAGAGTGAAGCAGAGCCTCCTTGATTATCTCAGAAGAGACTGATATGAGGTGGGGAAAGCTTTACTCCTTCCCCATACCGGGCTCTGTCATCTGGAGGTTAAAATTTGGAAAAGGTGATACTTTCATCCTAAAAACCTTTGTGAAAAAGAAGGAAGAGGGCACTGGTGATAATCTTATATCACTTGGCAAGGACATAGAACACAGTTGCTCAATCAAACACCAGTGGAGAAGTCAACGATGAGGTAATTTTTAGATATGATTAACATTTAAATTAGTAGACTGAGTAAAGTAGATTGCCCTTCACAATGTGAGTTGATCTCATCCAGTCAGTTTGAAGGGATTAAGAAAATAGACTGAAGTCCCTCAACAAGGAAGAAATTTCATGTCCATTCAATGTCCCTGAGACTCAAGACATAAGCTCAGTTCTTCCTAGGTCTTCAGACAGTGGACCTGCTCTGCAGATTTCAGATTTTCCAATTTCAAAAATTGCTTGTATGAGCTACTTTTGTTAAAATTTTTATAATCTCTACATATGTAAGTTTGTATGATTTTATTTACATATATTGCTATATACACTTGAATAGTGCATACACATATTTACATTAGTTTGTATACTTTCATGTTTCATGATGTGTATATGTATGTGATGTAATTTGCACATATTTAATACATGCAAGTATGTGTATGGAAATATATATAATCAATCTCTCTCTAAAACATTAGTTCTATTTCTCAGGAGAACCCTGCCTAACTCACCTGGGATTACATTAACATTAACCTCTAGAAGACACAGCTAACCTTTTGCCACCAGTAGAGTATAATGTACACAATTCTGGAAAGAAAATTTGTTAAACTCCAAAGGCCCTGATATTTATCATCAAAACTCAAGAACTGAGAAAATGATTAAGCAGAGCCTGTGGCAAATCTAACTCTATGGCTCCGTTATTTCTTGGAGTTCAGCTTTGGTCCTGGGGCCAGTCTAGTTTCACAAGATATACCTCAGTAAGACCAACAATTAATTTTAAAAATCTCTCTTCCAATTAAGGGAGTTTTTAGTCTTTTTCACTCCTAAAAATGTGGGTTTGTTTATCCTCTAACCTCAAGATTTTTTCTTCCATTTCTTACCTTAGAAAAGAATATTTGTTTTGAATACAACTGCTTTTTCAAAGAAAGAAAAGGAAAAGTTGTGGCTGCTGCTGGTGATTATCTGAGAGCAAGACTTAGATCTCAGTCTTACCTTTGTCTGTCAGTGTCTGTCTTCCATTTCTTTTATCACCAATTATCCCAGACTACCTTCCCTTACCTATTCCAAAACCACACGGGAGACTTCCTCAGCATCATCAGCCCATGGCATCCTGTTCCTTTTCGAACTTCTTTGAAAGAGCTATTTTGGCACTAAATGAAAGGTTGCATTGTTTTTAATCGATGTTAAAATGGGAGTTGATGTGCTAGGCACACAATTTTCATAATTTTTTACTAGAAAATGTATAAGAACACAAAAAAGCAAGTAGTTTAACTTCTCCCAACTCTGCCTCTTTGAAAAATGGCACTGAACACAAAAATTTCCTTCAAAAGGCATCTTCATAAATTAGAATACATGTTTCATTTTCTATCCTTTTTATACTTTTATATAAATATCTTATCACATAATTTATCTCCTAACTAAGCCATATGGTTTGTGAGAGTGCAGAAAATGTCTCTTCTGTATCCCTTACATCATTTTACAGAGAGCAATCTGTATGGAAATTGCTCAAATATCAACAAAACAAAACACCTGTTAAATTAAAATTACCAGCATACTTAGTCCATACACTTATACTTCATTTCAGGTCTAGACTTTCAATATCTGGACTGAATTTAATGGACATGTTATTACAGATAGGTGAGTTGTGTTTCTAATTAAACAATTCTTTCTTACACACTCCAGACTTCCAATCCTGGCTCAACTTTCAGCCATGTCTCTAACTCCAAAACAAGTCCTTCAGTATATGAAGATCTCTAATTTTATGTTGGTTATGGAACTCCTAAACAAAATAAAGTCAAAGTATATGGCCAAATAATGTTTGAGTTCTCTTTCCTTTCCTTGTCTGGACAGTCTCTTCTGGGCCCTTTGGAGCTGCTGGCTGCCTTTGCCCTTGATGGCAGCAATCCCTGCCTCCCTGGTGAACTTCTAACCAAGCCCAGAGCATAAGGGATAACTCCAGAGTCATAATGAGAAGCCACAGGGCCCAGGGCAAATGTCAAACCAAACATAATTGGAAAGATATTAACTGAGACTGATGGAAGGCTTCCCAAAAACTTTAGCATGACCAAATCATAAAGAAACCACCAGATGTTTATAATTACTATTCAACCTTATTCTCTGCCTAACCCTTTCAGGAAAGGAAAGAAAATGGATTCTTACCCGTGTGCAAGGGTGACTGTGGCTCATTTCAGGGAAAGATGTCTGTCTTGCATACTGCCTAGGTCCAAACATGACAAGTCAGCACAAATATAACCAAACGTTATTAAGATCCTGAATGAAGGGCAGGCTGTAGGATATGACTTTTTTTAAATCCACATAAAAACCCAACTAATTTAACAAAAGTAGGTATCTACTTCCCATGTTGTGTGTTTTGGGGAGCACAAGGAAGGAATTTGCCACCAAATGTCTCCTTCAACCAGTTATAGTTCCAGACAATTATATAAGAAAATTATTCCCTATGTTCTTGAGGTTGGGAATCCCAAGAATTCCCTTGCTAATGTTCCCATCACACCATGTGTCCCTGCAGCATAGCACTCCTCACCCTTTCAAAAGCAGACATTCTGCAGCCTGGACACTGGAAGTTTCAAATTGTGAGGAGAAGGCACGAGAAGGGGAGATTTGGCTTCTGTGGAGTGGGAAAAGGGTGATACAGAGTGAATAAAGGTCTGGGGAGAAAAATAAGAGATATCTTTACAATTCAATTAAGGCCTGACTCAGGTTTTCCTGGGACAGAATCTGGCCAAGCCAGATTCAAATCTGCATTTTACCTGCATTTTACAGGTGATAGAAATGAGATATCAGGGGATCAAGTAATGTTTCCAGGTCACAAAGACCACGAGTATGAATACTGATTATGGAATGCCAGATTCTGTGCACTTTCCTTTCCATGTAAGAGAAAAATGATACCTACTTTCAGAGTGGCAAGAATTTAAAGTACTTCAGATAAAGCACCAAATTCAAGGGCCACCATATAGAGTGCCCAATGAGCAGCACCTATCGTTCCTGTAGTTAATAATAGTAGTTTAGTATCCTTGTTCCTGTATTCTGTGGGCTGCAGATGCCCATATAGCCCTGTCTCAGGCCAGACCTGCACAGGAAACCACAGGACCCAAACCTTCATTGAGAGTCCTACAGCTTCCTGCACTCTCTCAAGCTGCCTCATCTCCTTTGTAACTATAGAAAAAGAATTAATATTACATACAGAAGAAAACTAGCCAAAAGATGGGAAGAAAACCAATGTCTTTAGCATTCATGGATTAATGGATTAATTTTATGTTCCCCCTGAGAATTAATTTCTCTCTTCAGCAAAAGTCTTCTGCTGAGAGTAGTTGCAGCCTTACTCACAGGGAGTATGCTGGCAAATTTGGCTTTCCTACAGGAAACGTGAGACTTGTGACAAAGTTCTTGTGAAATCCACACTAGGTTTCTCGCTCGTGACTGCTGCTGGCTGGTCACCAAGGAAAGGCCCAACAACTCGATCGTCTTCAGAACTGACATGAAAATAGGACATTCTGAAAATCTGCCAATGATTCCTCTTTATTATGCCCTGTGCCAAGTATTTTCATGTAGCAAGCTACTTTTGTGCAAATGATGCATTTACTTACAGAAAAAAAATATTAGAATCATATAGCAAAAATATCAACAGTGGTTACTTCAGGATGTCAAGATTTATAAATGATTTTCCTTTTGCTTTTTTATGCTTTGCATTTTTATCTACATTGAACATGTGTTAGTTTTAGAATGTGGGAAAGCCTGACAAATGTTATTTTCAAACTAGTTTGAAAAAGCATTTATGAAGTTTTTAGTCCCTATATTCCTCTGTATCATTATTTCTTAAGTTACCCTGAAATCCCTCTCTGTGCTAGGTAATAAAAATCTACAAGCTAGCCTAAGAATGTCTTCCATGGACTGGTCAGATAGTCATTTCTGCATTGCCAAATCTGGATGTACAAATGTTAAGTCCAGTAGAAATCTGAAGGAAAAGTGCCATTACTTTTGTAAAAAATGAAAAAATAAAAGAGGACTAGCAACTTTGAAGAGAAAGGAAGTAAAGGAAAAGCTATATAATCCATAAAGAACCCAAGCTCCTTGCTGTCTGAGCAGGCACTGCATTTCAGAAAGATAGGTACTATTGGTAGAACATTCCAAACAACTCTTTCACTCCGCAGCCAAAGCCATCAAGAAAATAAGGTTTATATGAAATGCCTCATTAACGTTCTGTTTTGATGGCAGAACTCAAAAACCCATCCACAGCTAAAAGGCAGATACCTTACTCAAGGAGAATCTAGAAAGATGTCCAGAAGTCAGCTTAGTGTTGAAAGTCCTGTCAATGTGCAAGATTTAGAAAATGGGAGACTTGCAGAATTGGGGATGCAGGAAGTATCTGCCCTATAGTTGTCAGACCTAGAAAACAAAATATAGGAGAACCAACTAAATTAAATTTCAGCTAAACAATGTTAGCAAAAGTATATCCCAAATAATACATGGAACATATTTCTACTAAGAAAAAGATCTGTCACATACTGGCAACACTGATCCTAAAAAAGAAAGAGAGGACCAATTTGCATGAAGATATTATTTGACCTAAGGTAGAAAATGTACATATTGAAGGGAGAGTGAGTAGAGATTCAGAAAGTCTGGGATTGAGGATAGATATATTTTTGGAGTTAGAGAACGCCCTTAGAAATAAACTGAAACAATGAGTTGCTCTCCTACAAGAAAATTGGTTCTTTCTAATGTTGTTCTTCTGGGTTTAATATTGGTTTAGCAGAAGGTAGAGAAACCTAGGAAAGTCCCAGGGCATATAGTTGAAAGCAGACAGCTACAGGAATGTGCTAAATGGCAAAGGGTAGACCTCCAAAGTGTTGCCGTTGGGGTTGAAATGAGTGTTGGTTAGTTACACTTAGCTTTTCCTACAGCCAAGATTTCAGCACTTCATCTGAATAGCTTGCACCTTGCAAAATTGTTTTCCAAAAAAAAGAGCACTGAAAAATAAAATAGTATTTTTTAAAAACTTAAGAGAAAATAGACATGTGTTGATACCTGGATCTATATGACACCAAATGAATGAAAAGTGGAAAAATACCGTCCTCCAGATGTTTCACCTAGGTAGCAGCAGAACACAGTTTCACTTTCCACATAGACGTTTGTTATGCATGTAAATGCAGTCTATGACTAATAACTGAAAAGTATTGACTGGGAAATCAGAAAAGTGCAATTTTTATATTGTCCACAAACAGCCGCCAAAATATTTTTTCACATCATATTTTAGCCCATCTTAAATACTTAATTGCCCATGGAATTACTATGTAATCTTAAGCTAAATGAAAACATTCAAGTGACTTCTTAATTTTATGTCCTGCATCTAATTATCTCCCACCTTCATTATCATCTGGTTGAGGAAGTCCTTTAGTTTCCCAGGGCTAGAGGATTCAAATCCCATTGAAACCAGCTCCTCTCCTCTCACCCATACTTCACAATAAATGCAGTGTACAGAAAAGGAATCTGACAGCTAAGGTTTGATGGGGAATGTGGAAACACTATAAATGATATAAAATAAATGATGTATAGTAGAGATTAGACCAGACCTATTTGTGGCTACTAGTGAAGTCTATAGGAGGTTCTTATCTCTGCATTTGGTAGTAATCCTGAAATCACTTACAGTTCAGGGCCAGCAATTAGGAAGATGAGCTGGTCATGAAGTAGAAAGATAAAGGACAAATTAGAACCTCTGTCAGGATCTCAGGGCCTCCAACCTCTACAATATACAGCCTGCAGAACAGGCTGGTACCCTTTGCTATAAAGTTGCAAAAGGCTCTTGTCTTAGCTCAAAACTGGAAGAAGCTAAGGAAGTCATCTCCTGGGAACTGGGGAAGCCGTGGACCCAGCCACAATCTCATGTCAATAAGGTGCACCAACAGATCAGCAGACTGAGTGAGCTGTAACTGTCAAGGCACCCTGGAGCCGTTATATCCATATTGCAGGATAATGGCTGCTGCTTTACCTACACCTTCCAGTCTCACGAAAATTTCTCTTGAGCTTGACCCTAATCTGGGGCTGCAAAGGGAAGGAGATCCTAGGTCACACAGCTCCTAATGCAGCACAAAATCTTCACACAGCACCAAGCATCATTCTTTGTTCTGCCATTATCTGTCTGGTGAACTTGGCCGAGTGATGTCACTTTTTCTTCAACTTTAATTTGTTAAAAATTTGTTAAATTCTTCTAAAAGTAAATGTACTGTGGGTTCAACACTCTTGGATAAGTCCAAGTTCCTGCTTACATCCTTGTTAATCATAATATTTTCATTGAAATGTTGTAGTTAGGATTTAATAATATGGTACAAAAGAATCTAGCCCACAGAAAGGGCTCCCTATATGTTATTTACCTTGTGTATATGCTCATAACTAGTTCATTTTAGAATAAGCTCACCTCTAGTCCACCTGGGGAGTTGAATTTCCCTAGGAGTATACTGCACATGGACCTGGAGGACTACAATCAGGAACTGCCAACCTTCAAGTGGATTTTCAAAGCCATTTGCAGTCATTCCCAGCTTTGTAAAAAAGTGTCTCACTATGCTTCCTAACCTAGGCTGCCCTCTCTTTAGTTTACAGAAAGGAGTCTCCTACAAAAAAAGAACAGGTAGAATCTACCAGATAGAAATGTACAGGTGAGGAAGGTGCCCACTTTCTAAATGGCTGCTGCAGTGCTGCTGTTGATACTGCTCTTGTCCTTGTCATGTAGGATAGTTAACACAGAAAGAAAAACTATCTCCAGTCAGGTCTGAGAGGGCTCAGAAAGGAACTTCAGGGAGAGCATAACAAATATTCCACATGCATACCACTTACTTCACTTTTAAGTCTTGTTAGGACCATAATTTCCAACTAGGTAGCAAACACAACTGCCTCCCTTCTGCTTTCTCTGCCATTTCTAGTGGAAATCTGGTGGTTGGATGCTGTAGGTGGCTTCATGAATGGTTTTCAACATCTTATGGGCCAAATCATAGCTCTCTCCTCTCTGAAACAGTTGTGCTTTATAATCAGTAACCCAACTAGTTCCACAGTTAGGCAGAATTGAGAACAGGGAGGATTTCTATTAATACAAATCCAATTCTTTATTCTTCCATGAATATACCCCAGTGTGAACATTCCATGCCTAATTCTGGACTACAAGTGTTATCATGAAGTACCATGTTTGAAAAAATATTGGAACTACTTACATGTTAGAAAACTATGCTTCTAGTATCTGTTAACTAGTCACAAAAGATGTCTTACCCTTAACAGTCTCTGATCTTGCAATGTGAATAATCACATATGTAGATCCTCCCTCTTTCTGTCCCTCTATCTTGTATATAGTCAAGTTGAAATTTCACAAACAACTACTAGTTTGTGTTCTGTAGTCATCTCTACAAATTTAGATCATTATGAGAGACAGTTATACTCTGGAAATGATGTGATATTTGGACCTCAAAAAAAAAAGTCATCATTCTTCGAAATAGATGCCTGTGAGCTTTCTCAAGAACTCATTTTACGAACCAAGTTAAAACAAATGAGTGTATGTTCCTCTTTTTGCTTCCTCTTTTGAACCATGTTATGATTGAAAAAAAAAGGACAGTTTACCACAATGGAAAATACCCCATTTTCCATTAAAAATACACACTTTTTTAAAACAACTATCCCATCCACTTCCCTATCCATTGAGTTAGAAAGAATCATTCCTAGGAGACTGAGTCAAGGTCTCAGAAAGAAGGTAGAAAGCAAGGAGCTTGGAAGGCCAATGTATTAACTCGCTGACACAATGATACCCATAGCAGTGTCAACAACAGCATGAAAGCAACCAGACAGAAAGTGAGAACAAACCTCACTATCGATGAGACCATGGGGTCTCCTCTGTACTGACAGTCAGAGGCACCAGCTCAGTCAAGCATGTTGGTAGCTGGTGGGCCCAGACACGGAGTGTTCTTGGTGCATATGCCACTTTGTGTCACCAAAAAGAGAAAGTCCACATAGCCTCAAAATCTAGTTGAAACTTGGTTGAAAAAAGGAAACCAGAATTACTGGTGAAACGAAGACCGATGATCAATAGGACAAATTCTGAAGTTTTTGTATGAAGCCAAAAGTGTCTTCCATCTCTTCTAATTAAATATAGACTTTTACCCTGGTAGGTATTCTAAAGATAAATAGAAAATCATGTAAATATGTTGATATGTAAAATAATGTAAACAAATACTTTAAAGGATTGATCAAAGGCTTTTTTATTCAACCTAATTTTTTTTCCTTTTCCTTTTAGTCAGGAAGTCACAATGTCATCACAGAGACAGTGAGAAAGCTCTGATTGCTTGGAATTTGGCTCTGCTCACTGCTATCCCTCTCACAACTTGAGATTTCCTTTACTCTAAATAGGATTCTTCCCCCTTGTTCATCTTTCCAGAAGGTTCATGTCTTCCTAAGGTCTGGGATATGTCTGTAGACAGCTTCATCCCTACAATTATCTCAGAATTTGCACATGTCCTCCCCAAATGGTGTTATTCATAGCACACAGATGGGCTATTCCTGTCCTTAATAGTTCAACTTTGAGAAGTACCTTATGAATAAGATGTGGCAATCTCTCTATGATGTGTTCTATGTAAATAAGAAGGAGAGGTGCTCAAGAGATTCAGTTAATTTAAATTAATAGGTATCAGAAAATATTACCAGGGACTGGGGTGTATGTGCTTGGGAGACTGGGACATGTGATATTAAGCAGGAACATCTATCTAAGATGAGACCATTAAAGATGAAGAAGAGAAGCAAAAATTTGGGATAATCTTCCTGCTGGATTATAACTTAAACCTTGAGTAACCTGAACTTCCTTCTTTTTTGTGTTTTTCTTTTCTTCAAAAAAATTTCAGTGCATAAGATTGTGGTGCTAAAATATAAATACAGTGAAATCCTGTTACTGCAAAAATTTGGCAAAGCTACTGGTGAAATCATGTCCCTTGAAACGTAACAACTATATACAGTAAAAGCACAATTCCTTACAGTGTGTGCATAAAGAGGGTGTTAGCTATGTTCCTCAGTGTCAGTGCTATGAAAGGGTTCCAGAGAATTTAATGAACCATTGTTTACTTCAGTAATTCTTATCTTGCCAATAGCATGTCTACACATGTTAAAATCCACATTCCAGGAAATGGTTGTATGGTAGGTGTATGAAATGTATTAGAAATACATAAAGGGGCTGGGCGTGATGGCGCAAGTCTGTAATCTCAGCACTTAGGGAGACTGAGACAGGAGAATCGCACTTCAAAGCCAGCCTCAGCAACAGCGAGGCACTAAGCAACTCAGTAAGACCCTGTCTCTACGTAAAACACAAAATAGGGCTGGGGATGTGGCTCAGTGGTCCAGTGCCCCTGAGTTCAATCTCCAGTACCATAAATAGATAAATAAATAAAAGAAATACATAAAGGGAAGTTGTTAAAGGGCTGGCAATTCACTTTGACATTCAATGATTAGAGTGTCAGTTTTCCATCCCCGTTATTATTTAATTCTTCCATGGTGTTTGTCCTTGATGGGAAGGAGAAATAAAATGGGAAAGGTGGCTAGGATTTTTTGAGATTTATAAAGGAATGATAGGAAAATTTAGAGTTGAGATTCTTTTATATGTGTGTGTGTGTGTATAAATAAAGTTATAAAAAAGAATATATACATATATAAAAGAATATATACATATAAAAATATATACATATACATATTTTTATATATACATATACATATTTTTATATATACATATAAAAAAGAATATATACATATACATATTCTTTTTTATAACTTATTTTTTTATGTGGTACTGAGGGTCGAACCTAGTGCCTCACATGTGTAGGGCAAGCACTCTACCACTAAGCCACAACCTCAACCCTGGAATTGAGATTCTTAAGCCTCCACATACTACCTACTAAAGCCAAGCTTTGTCAATGTCCCTGGATTACAGGCATTGTGCCTCATGGATCATTACGCTCCCATTCTAATCACCAGGTTCCAGTCACAAATGTATTAGGATCCCACATGGAACATCAGGTTAATAGGCAGTGGTGCCAAACCCGCCTTCACTGAGGTGCAGTATGGCTGGAGTTTCCAAATCAAAAGGGCGTTCCCTGCTTGCCTCTAGTTATATAATTCCATAGCCCCAAAATGTCTCTGGCACAGCCCAGATTCCTTCCATGGAGCACCATATCATCTCACCTCCGTCAGGCATAAAGGAATATATCTGAGAATGTGTGAGGAGCCCACAGATTTTCCAAGCCTATGTTTAAAGCATTTGTGAAGTTGAAAAAAGTAGGGTGGCTTACATTTTCCCTTTCCATGATGCATCAGCTTAGATGATGGTGGAGCTGCTCCAGGAGATGAAAGGAGTGACATTGAGACATGGTCACTCCTTGCTCTTGATGACTGCTGGCCCCAAGACTTCTGAAAGGGTGACTTGTCCTACTCCTTTGTGTGTAGTGCCCTAATGAGCTGACTGCAAAATCTGTTGCAACAAGTAGAAAGGCAGCACAGCTGAGGAGGAGGAATGGAGAGAGGAGGAAAGAAGTCATGGCTACATAACAGAATTGTGGCTTAAGGAAAATTTAAATCAGATGCATCCAAGATTGTGTATCAGATAGAAATAAGGCCCCTTTGGAGGCTGATGGAATGCAAATTATTAATGCCTACTTTGAGGAAAAGCTATGTCTTCCACAGATCCTGTGTGATATAAGAGTCAAACAACACATCACTAAAATTAAATTGATTTGCTGACATCTGTGCTATGAAGAGACAGACAAAATATATGGCTATTTGAATATTTTGTATTTTGACCACTTAGGATGATGTCATTGTGCAGAGTCTGGAGCTCAGAGTGTCTTAAGAAAGAAAAGGGACACTACTAGAAGGTGAATGTACCAAGTTCAAAAATCAGAAGACACTTATCTATAAAACTCAGAATGCACGTGCTGACATTTCTTTCCCTGGGATCCAACTAGAAAGCCTCATTTCCTCTCTTAAAAATAGCTTTTTATTTCTTCAAAATGAAATCTTCCTTCCAAATTTGCTTTTCTCCTCAATTCAAGTAAAATTTGTCTTAGAATGAAGAATATCAAAACAATGTACCCAGGAGAAATGGATTTGTATAAAAGATAGTTTGTCAAATTCAGCATGAATAATTACATGTCATTCATTCATTTATTAAGCATGAATTCCTATGTGCCAAACATGTTCAGAATTAAATCAGAAACTGTGAGTGCTTTCTCTGAATACTTCACTTTTTCAAAAACTTTACTCCTTTTACTTTCAATTACAAAAAGAAAATTACATGTTCTGTATAAGTAAAAATCTACAGTGGTATGTAAAAAAAAATAATTGATCCCACCCCTCTAAAGTAATTCTTGTTAGCAACTTGAAGGTGTATATCCTTCAATTCTTCTCTCTATGCTTATACAAGTATATGTTAATATATAGAGAAAATGTAGTTTTTAATGTTAATGAACTCATTCTAGAAACATTATTCTGTAACTTACTTTTCTTTGCTTTTATTCCCATGAAACAATATTGTTAACCCATTGAAAATACTGTCTTCCTAAATCTGGCAAAAACCAATTGAATATTCCAGACCACTTTAAGTCATTCTGTTTGCTTATGGATGGGTAAAAACCTACTATAGTGAGGTAAGGAGACACTAATTATATCTTTTCTTTAAAATGCCTCTTCTGACTCCCGGAGTTTTTCAGAAACTGCCTACATTTCTGAAAGTAGGCAGTAGCCCCTGAGAAATAAGATCATAATATACCATCATCATCATCCATGAGCATCATGTGAGCAAACTGACTGCCAGTCCCAGATAAGACCTGAAGAAACATGGGAAAGACTCACAAGTATTGATGGGAAAGAGCATTAGCCATGGGGGAAAAACTAAACAGGTGCCAGTCTTTGGAAAGGAGAGCTAAAAGAAAGAGGTAAAGAAAGAAGGTGTTATACATTTTGCAAGTCCTCCCTGCCTGTTAACCTAGTTTTTAAAAAGGAGGAGGAGGAGAGGAGGAGGAGGAGAGAAGGAGAAAGAGGAGGAGGAAAGGAGGAGGAGGGGGAGAAAGGAAGAAGAGGAAAAGAGAGCCATTTTTGAATGGCATTTGAGATAGTATTGCATAAATGTTGTTAATTTCCCTAAATCTGGGCACTATATTTTGGTTATTTAGGAGAATAGCCTTGTTCTTGGGAGTTATATAGTAAAGTCATTATGGAGAAGGTAATGGTGATCGTAAATTACCCTCAAATGGTTCTAAAAGGAAAAGGGAGGGAGAGAGGAAGAGAGGAGGGCAGACTAGTAGTAAACACTGATATTGACTAATTTTTTATTTTCATCAATGCTTGATCTAAATTAATTTCCTCATTGTTACAATTAAAGAAAAAGAAGGAAAAGAGGCCAGCATAGAAAATACACTCAAACAAAGATCCCTGGACCATGAGGAAAAAACATAAAACCGGGTCAGCAAAAATATGAGTAAAATAAAATCAACTCCCTTCTGTAAAGTTTAAGTTTGAAAAATATACCTGAATTCCTTAAAACCATTCCTTAAAATCTTTAAAATTCTTTCATAAAATAAAACCATCTCATTCATCAAAGATGTTATTTTAGGTATAATAAAGTATTCTAAAAGACTTGGGGATTTTTGTGGATCTTTTTTCAACAAATTGTGACATCCTATAGAGACAATGAACTCTCTCAGAAATTTGATTTAAATTCAGTTTATGGGATTGGAGAATGCCAGGAGCACAACTGAACAGAACTTGGAGACAATCTACTTCAAACCCTCATCACACATTATGCAAATAAGGAGACTGGAAAGGAAGAAACTTCTAGCAAAACATCAGAATTGTTTCTGACCATTTCCTTTCAGGAGAATTTGTTTTTCAGTAGTTATTCTGAGTGCCAAATTCCCATTTTGAGTAACTTAGTAAGTAAAATTTGTATTAACTGTATATATTTAATGAGAAAAATAAAGCTCTTCACAATCCCTCTGTATTACACTTGCTTCAAAACATTTTGTGTTGTTTTTGTTCATTTCTTTATTTCAGGTGTTTCTTTTTTAAATTAAACTTTAGAGAGATCAATAGGCATTTTTGCTAACCAAATTTTATTTTTCTTCCTGATGTCCTCAAGGATCCTCCTCTTAGTACTTCTTTTTCAACTAGAAAGATTTATAGAAGCTTTTAAAGTAGATCACTGGTGACAAGTTCTTCATCTGAGAATAACATGATTTCCCATAAATTGTTTTTTTGGGGGGTACCCAGGATTGAATTTGAAGTACTCGACCTCTGCACCACATCCTCAGCCCTCTTTTGTACTTTATTTAGAGACTGGATCTCACTAAGTTGCTTAGTGCCTTACTTTTGCTGAGGCTGGCTTTGTACTCTTGGCCCTCCTGCCTCAGCCTCTCCAGCTGCTGGGATTACAGATGTGTGCCACTGCGCCCAGCCTCCCATCAATTTTCGAAGGATTCTTTGGAATATTGTGATATTGGGTTCTGGGTTCACAATTTTTCTTCCAGCACTTGAAAAATGCTGTGCCCTTTCCTTCTGGTATTTGTAGTTTCTGCTGAGAAAGTTGTTGCAATTCAAATTGTTTATCCCCTGTAGGTAAGATGTAATTTCTAAGTCATTTTTATTGTCTTTAGTTTTCAAATTGGATTATCATGGGTCTTGATACAGATGTCTTTCAACTGATCTTTTTTGGATTTCACTCAGCTTCTTAAATGTGTAAGTTTTCATCTTTTGACAAATTGGAGAAGTTTTCAGTGATTATCTCTTAGAGTATTTTCCAGTCCCAACATTTTTCTCCTCTCCTTCCAGATCTCTGGAAACAAATATCCCATGATTCTTCAGAAAAAAAAAAATTCAATAAATAAAAGCAACACATTTTTTACTAAAAATAGTGAGGAGTGCTTAATTAATCATAAATCAAAACATGAAGTGCACCATAAAACTAATTGCAAGGTTGTTTTAGAATGAACAATTTAGTGAACAAAATATATACCTTATAAAGAGGAACACAGGAATTTAGGATTTAATGAAAGTGGTATTTCAAATCAAAATAAAAATGTAGATTGTTGAGTAGGTAGTACTGGGACAACTGGAAAATAATTTAAGAAAACAGAGTGTTACATTTGCCTCACATCAAACTCATAAATGGGCTTTGAATGGATTTAAGATATAACCATCTTAAAAATTCAATTTTTTATAAGAAAATGAGAGATAATTTTATGTTCTTGGGCTGAGAAAAACGTTTAAAGAATTATTTAAAATTCAGTAGTCATAAAAGCGATAATTCATCTTTCACTTCATAATTATTTAAAATTTCTATGTGTTGAAAGACTCCATAAGCAAAACTTAATGAAAAAAAAAAGTTAGGAAGAACTATTTAATGCATATAATAAACAAAATTTAATATGTATAAAATGGGAAAGGCCCCTAACTTTAAACAATAAGCAAGCAACTGAACTGAAAAACTAATAAGGCATAGAATTCATAGAAGAAATATACAGGTTTAATTATACAAAGAATTCTAATCTCATTAATATCAAAGAAATGCATGTTGAAAAATGAGATGCCATTTTTCACCTCTGATTGGTAAAACTTTCATAACACTCTTGGTGAGGACATTTTGAAATAGATATTTTCACACACTGTTGGTAACAGCATACCACAAATTATTACAAAAATTTTGGAAGACAAAAATTATTACAAAAATCTTACAGAATTTATCAAAATTTCATATAATGCATAACTCAGCATTCTCACCTGAAGAAACTCACTGTACAGAAATACTAGAGTATGTTTGCAAAGACTTATATATAAATATGTTCAGTGCAGACCTATTTATGGATAACAACAAAATGCTAGCAATCAGCATCCATCTATAATGAGGAAATGGTTAAATAAACTAAAGTACCTTAAAAATTGGTATGTACCTGCTTACAACATAAGAAAATTCCTTATACACCAGCCCAAACAGATGTTCACAATATATAGCTAAGTGGAAAACAGAACGTTACAGAAAACTATAACCCTATTGTGTAATCTACACACACTATAGATCTCCAATCTTTAGAGATCACACTTCCTGCAAATGGCCAAGCAACCATCCTCTGTATGTTCAAGTCCAGTCTACCATCACAGTGTCCTCCCCAAGTATTTCTGAATAATCACAGGAGAATGCTTCTAGATTCCATGAGTCTTTCCTGGTTATCCCTCATCACTTCATCCCTGCCCTTCTTTAGATTGAAGCCCTGTCCCTAAATCTCTTATAAACTCTTGTAATCAAGCCCCTAAGTGCAATCATCTGATTAGACTACTCTCCATAAATATGGACTTCGATCCCAATCTTATTCTCAAATACATTGCAACCACACATATTTTTTTTAAATATTTTTTAGTTATACATGGACAGTGTCTTTATTTTGTTTACTTATTTTTATGTGGTGCTGAGGATCGAACCCAGTGCCTCACACATGTGAGGCAAGCGCTCTGCCACTGAGCCACAACCTCAGCCCCTGCAACCACACATATTAATAAAACTATACTGAATGCTTGAGAATCCATGAAGGGGATTACAAAGTAGAAAATAATAATAATTAATGATGACATCCAGCACTTATACAGCATACTGTTTCAAGCATAACATAGATAAACAGAGTTATGGTTGGGATCTTAAATGCTCTCCAAGGCCCATCTGCAAAAGACCTGTGACACCCAAACACTATTGGGAGGTAGTGGGCATTTTAGGAGGTGGAGTCTAGTGCAAGAAAGCTAGATCATTGGAGGCATACCTTCTAAGGGGATATTGGGGCCCTGGTTCCTTCTTCCCTCTCTCTTTGTTTTCCAGCCTCCATGAGAAAAGCAGCTTTGCTCTACCATATGCTTCTATCGCAATGTTCTGCCTCACCACAGGCCCCCAAAGTGACCAAGCCAAATGATCATGGACTGAAGCATATGAAACTGTGAGCCAAAATAAATCTTTCCTCCTTAGAAGTTGATTATCTCAAGTCCTTTGTCACCTCAACCTAAATCTGACTAACACACATAGATAAATAGATGATAGATAAATACATAACACATCCACATACATATATACAGAGACATTAGACAGATTCATTTAATCATCACAACAGCTCTAGGAAGTGAATACTAGATTAGCTTCATATGATAGACTTGGAAACTGAGGAACAGAGTGATTACTTTTCTCTCCTGTTATCATTCAAGGTTGCAGACTGTCTCCAGACTCCGCTGACTACGATTGCTGTGCCCCTTAGCAGCAGCACCCTGCCCATTCAACTCTTTTCTTAGTCTTCTGGCCTCCAAGAAAATTACTATCACCCTATCTCTTTCCTGTCCCTAAATCCACTCCTGCACTACAAATGTCCCTCACCTAATAATAATCCCCTAGTGAAACACTTGCATAGCCTAGTAAATATGATTATCTTCTCTGGAGAAATGTGTAAATCTTTCACCTAATTTTGCAGCTTAGTGTCTCACTATCTCTAATCCCCATTCCAAGACAGAAGGTAGCCAAAAGGCCTATTGAGATGTCTACCTAATCTAAACTGCAGTCTAACAATGCTCCCCTGGATAAATGGCAAACTATTGAAGCTTTAAAAACAGAAGATCCCTTGTTGTGGTCATCAAAGTTTCCAGAATACTGGAATCTGGCCTCAGAATACCCATTGCTTTGCTAATGAAGAGAACAAATCAATTTTAAAATTTATACCTATCTCACAGAAAGAGAAAGCCAAAATAACTGCACTATTAATAGCAAGTGCCTCTGAGGACTCAGATTGGATGGAAAGGAGATTTTGACTTTTTATCATAAGTGCTTGAATTGTTTATTGCATTAATTAATATTAATATTCATTACTACTTTAGTTCATTTTATTTAGCTTTAACTTTACTTTAAAATATTATTTTTTAAAATATGTGAAAATCTGGCTATTCTAATCATATCTATGAAATAATAAAGATATGATAAAGAAATGATAAATTAAGTAGATAAAATCTGGCTATGATATAAAAATAGTCCTTGTTGTTGTTTCTTACTAATGTTAGCAATACTATCTATAGAGTATTAATTTGGCCTTGAAATTTATTTGAAAGAGATCTAACTCCAGATTTACAATTATAGCAAAATCCCAATTCTTGGAGAGAGTTTTTCACCCCTGGCAATTAAAGGTAAGTGCTATTTTTGATGTTATATTGGAAACCAGGGGATCCAGAGCCTCAGCCCACAGAAAACCACACCAGCCCTGTGGGTCTCACTCAGAATGTAGAAGCTGAGATTAAATTCTCCAGGATGACTTCCCCTAGCCCCTGAGCTTCAGTCATGCAGCACAAACCGGACTGACATCCTGTACTCCAGAAGAAGGGTCTGCCAACCTCAACAAGACAGGGAAGGTCACAGAAGTGCTTGAATTCTTGGCTAGGCTAGCTGATTTGACAGCCTCTTCATAGAGGATGTTTTTATTTTTGATTTTATATCCCATAAATTTGATTTTCTTGGAATAGAAAATATGAATGTGGGTGGGCCTTATTTTATATTTGCTCTCTCTTTTCCCCACCCCACACCCCACTCACCCCACCTCCCTTAATTCACACTCTCCTCTCATTTTCTCCAAGCATTTGTTTCTTTATCAAACTGCTCCTGGCAATTCTAATTTGTGCATCAAGAGGACAACAGTTGGCCAACAGCAGAACAGTCTTCCTAACTTTCCCACTATCTGAAGCATCAAGGGAAGCCAACTGTGGCAAAATCCATCTGTTATTTTCAACTAACTATTTTCTAACACTTTCAAATCTCCTCCCAAAAGAACAACAAATCCATAGCATTTCTGACAGCTAAGTTGAATGAGTTTGGATACAATTTCACTCTTCTCTATACTTTCAACCCCTCTCCATTCCCACCTGGCCAGAGATAAATGCTCATGAACTGCATAATGTCATTTTGATCAACAACAGACAGCATGTATGACAGTGGTCCCACGAGACTATTATGGAGCTGAAAAATTCCTATTGCCTAGTGACACTGTGGCTGTTATAATGTTGTAACACGACACACTACTCACATGTTTATGGTGATGCTCGTGTGAACAACCCTACTGCACAAGTCTTATAAAAGCACAGCACATACAGTTATATATAGGACATAGCACTTGATGATGATAATAAATGACTGTTCCTGGTTTATGTGTGTTTTAACATTATTTTAGAGTATTCTCTTTCTACATATTAAAAATAGTTTACTGTCAAACAATATTCAGTGTTACTCTGGCAGCAGCTTCATACATTTCACCTTCATGGCATCTCTTGATTGTATCAGTGTCTCTTGTGGTTGATTTGATCTCGTGTTGTTGTGTCCATCATGGCCCCTAAGCATGTAAAATCCCCTGCTAATGTTGTCATAATAGTTCATGACAAGTAACCAACTTGGAAACAAAATTAGAAATGATATAAGACTACAAAGGTGGAAAGTCAGTGATGGTCACTGCTCACCTGTAAAGCATGCCTATTCCACCACAGCTATGACTTTGAGGAACAGGAACAAAGTGACAGAAGCTGTTAGAGAACTTGCCTCACCAAAGACAAGACTAACAAACATTTGAGAAAAGCTCATATCAGATATGGAGAAACTTCCAAGAACCTGGATTGAAAAACAGACTCTATCATGTTCATGCAATGACGAAACTGCCTAGTGTCATATTTCTCAGACATGTCCCATCATTAAGCAATGCACAACTGTCCTTTGAAGTGATTTTTTTCAAAGATTCTATTCTGCAACCCAGAAGCAGAGAGCAAGGGTTTAAGGATTGAGTCTCTAATCACAGTCTTCCCTAACCACCACCCCCTCCAATTACCCCTTTCCCTGATTTGTATGTAAAGAAAATGTAGGTTCTGCAGGGAAAAGGAGCCCACGACACCTGTGCACATCAATCGAGTCACCTCCGCTCTTTGTCCCTCTGATACTTTGCACTTAGTTATTAAGGCCACTTACAAACTTTTTCTCTTTTCTCCTCTAGTTATTTCCCAACTCCACTCCCTCTGAAATTAGGCATAGTCAGATGTTGCACTTTGTCCAATGAAAGGTGAGCAGAAATGCATTACTTCTAAGTAATGGCCCTAAGATCCAATTCACCAGATTCCCTTTACTTACCCAAAGACCATGGAAACAGTTCAAGATAGAACCTGCATCAGCCTGAGACCCTGTATGACTAGAGTACCACCCCATGATTGCTGTGGTAGTATTCAGAGTTTACACCATTGAGAATTGAGGGTTGTTTGTTACCTAGCCTAATTCATCCTGACTGATGCATTCCTTATCTATAAAATGAAAGTGAGAATAACACCTAGCAAGATTCATTGCTCTGAAGATCAAATAAGAACACCTAGAACAGCACAGTAAACACCTATTGACAGCTAGATATAATTTCTTCTCTGAGGTAGCTCAGGCAAGCTAATGAAGTTTTAGAAGCAAACCAATGCCTTGCCTTTTAACAGCCTCAACAGAGGTGGAGGGCAGCACCACTCAGAATCACTCTCACTGCCTTCTCTATCCCTGTCTCCTCACCAATAACCAGTTACATCTTTGTCCAAACTTCTGGACTGCCTGCACAAGCTACACTCATGAAGGAAATTACCTTCTTGGGATGTCTTCCTTGATCAATACAGACTCAGTCAATTATCCCATTTTACATAGCAAACCATTCTTTCAAATGCGTATGTCCATGGGTTGGGGATGTAGCTCAGTGATACAACACTTGTCTAGAATGAGCAAAGGCCCTATTTTCTATCCCCAGCCCTGCAAGGAAAAAAAAAGTCCATGGGACATACTGTATGTATTTTCATTTAAGTTTCCATAAAAATGTCTTAGTGCATCCTTTGTTTCCCTGATACTTTACATTTCCTTATTGTCCCAGAATCCCATTTCAGTCATCCCACCAATAACCTTAACCCAACCGCTCTATGGCAGAGACCTGCATTTAGCAGATACTCCCTTGATCTTCTTTCTTAACTGGTTTAATTTGTGCCAAGAGGTAAGACCAAGGAGGACTTGCCAGAGAGTGGTCATCAAGGTGATTGCAAAACTTCCTTCACCTAAATCAGAATTTATTACTTGAAAAGGTTTTGTTATCCAAATGAGTTGTTGTGCAAGTATGCACAGCATTTCCCCAGGAGCCCCAAATGGTTTGTCATTGAACTTGCCTTATTGCAGTAATTAAGGAAATCCATTAGAAACATGGCTGCCCAAGCATATATGGGTCCATCTAGGTTCATCAGAACAGAAGGATCTCATAACACACTTCTACAACAGGGACACCTCTCCCTGCAAGAATTTGCTGTATAGACAGGCTCTGTGAGTACTTCCTGCCTAAAGGATAAATATTGAGCCTTCTCAAAATAAGGAAAAGATAGCTATGGGACAACGCATAACACAGTAGCTTCCATAAGTCTTTTGTTTATTTGTGCCAGCAATCTAGCACTCAGCAACCTACTGAAGAGTGGCTCAGATGCTGAACAACAGGAATCCACAGATAACTGCCGAAATGACTTCAGTATTAGACTTCTCCTTTCTCTTGTAAATAGGCAATGTGCTTCTTTGTGTTTGAGAGCTCAGTGGTGGCTAAGCATGCGGGGCACAGGATCTCTTTCACTTCCACATTGCCTGGTTTCCCAGAAACCAAGCTTAGATCTCTCAGCCACAACAAAAAGATGCCCATTTAGCAAACTGACCCCCTTTATCACCACAGGAGCTTCTGTATTTTCAAAATGGTATTTCCAAAATGGCTGTGCCTGAGGGAAAAGAAGAATTTTAGACTGTTTGTTTTCAGCCTGAAAATAGTTACCTCTTAAATACGCATGTTCATGAGAACTAGAAATAAACTGGAAAAATAAACTGGCCCTGACCTCACACGAGCCAGTACATTCAACATGTGCCCTGGTGACTAAAGTGACTTATAGGAGATCCACTTTGTCCCTCTTTGATGAGATCCCTTATCCAGATGACCTCCCCACTTCCCATGTGCTTAATGAAGAGAATCGATAATGGACATAATACTCCTCCAAGCAACCAAGCAAATGGACTCTATATGCATAACATGATTCCAAGAAACCAAACATTAATTTAGAAGTGTATTCACATTGTCAAAGTTTATCATCTTATCTTAGCAAAACATTTCCATAAGGTTAATCAATACACACTGATAAGTAAATATGTCCTGTTTTATCACTAAGTGAAATGGCACACTGTAATTTAAAAAAAAATACTGTGCAGTATTCTCATTCACCAGATCCCTAATAAAATTTACTTCATTGGGGACTCCTTCACCAACCCTCCATCTAAAATAATGTCCCCTCCATATTACTTTTTCTGTCCTAACACTACTTTATTTCTTTATACATCTTAACATTATCTGAAATGATTTTATTCATCTGCTATATTATTGCTTTTTTCCACCACTGGAATGTAAGTGCCATTAAATGAGAACTTTGCTGAGTTCATGACTCTATCTGTAGTGCCTAGGACAGGACTTAGAATATTGTAGGTGCTCAGTAAATAATAGCAATTGAGAGACAGAGACAGAGAGAGATGTTCACACACACATAGAAAATTCTGAACTGGTAAACAAGGAACAAATGACAAAGGGTTACCTCTGGAGATTGACCTAAATAGTAAAAAAAAAAAAAAAAAAAAAAAAAATGAGAAGGAGGACTTTTATTCTTCATTCTCTGTGCCATTTGAATGTCCACCATAAAGATATATTCCTTCCATAATAACAGCATTTAAAAATAGTTAAATGTATCCGGGCGTGGTGGCTCAAGCCTGTAATCACAGCACTTAGAGAGGCTGAGACAGGAGAATCACGAGTTCAAAGCCAGCCTCAGCAACAGCGAGGCACTAAGCAACTCAGTGAGACCCTGTCTCTACATAAAACACAAAATAGGGCTGGGGATGTGGCTCAGTGGTCGAGTGACCCTGAGTTCAATCCCCAGTACCAAAAAAAAAAAAAAAAAAATAGCTAAATGTTTGACCAAACAAAAAAATTTTAAATATTACACAGTAATATACCATAAGCAAAACCAAAATTTATCACCAAAGACAAAAACAAATAAAACAACCCTGCACACACACACAATCAATAAATGGCAAATGAACTAAAAAGACATTTCTCAAAAGAAAAGATGCAAATGACCAACAAATATATTTTTAAAAGTACTTTTTTTCAACATCCTTAGCAATCAGGGAAATGCAAATCAAAACTACACTGAGATTTCATCTTGCACCAGTTACAACTACAATCAAGGATACAAATACCTATAATTGTTGGTAAGGGGGGGAATGTACCTTCATGCATTGTTGGTGGGACTGAAAATTAGTACAACCACTTTGGAAAACAGTATGGAAATTCCTCAAAATACTAGGAATGGAATTACCATATGATCCAGCTATTCCATTCCTTGGTATTTATCCAGAAGAACTAAAATCACATAGTATAGTGACACATGCACACCTATATGCATAGAACTGTAATTCACAATATCCAAGTTATGGAACCAGCCTAGGTGTCTCTCAATATGTGGTATATATACACAATGGAGTTTTACTCAGTTATAAAGGAGAATGAAACTATGTCATTTGCTGATAAATGGATGGAACTTGAGAACATCATGCTTAGTAAAATAAGCCAAACTCAGAAAGTCAAGAGTCAAATGTTTTCTCTCATATGCAAAAGCTAGAGAGAAATAAGGAATTATTTTAAAGAGGGAATCTCATGATAATAGAAGAGAGAACAGTAAAGTAGGAGAAGGAGATCAAGGGGGAGGGATAAGAGATGAGAAAGGGGAGAAACTTCAGAATGAAATTGACCAAACTATGCTATCTGCACTTATGAATATATCACAAAGAATTCCACTTTCATGAATGACTATAATGCATCAATTAAAAAAAACAATTAATAGAAGGAAGACAGAATAGAGGAAAGGGATCAGAGAAAAGGAAAGGAGGAGGTAATACTGAGAATTGAAATGCAGCAAATTATGTTATATGCATTTACAAATTATTTTATAAATCAAAATAAATCCCATAATTATGTATAATTGTAATGCACTAATTAAAAACTTGTTTTCAATAAAAATAAAATTTAATTGTTTGACTGTATAAAAACTTATAAATTTCACATGGCCATACAGAGTTTAAAAAAAAAATAGTGGATTAGAAAAAATAATTTCAGCACAGCAACAAGGCAATATAATTTCAAATATACAAAGATCACCTAAAAATTAATTGGAAATAATAAGTCAATAGACAAATAATATGAACAGGCAATTCAAAGGAATGAATTTCCAGAAGGCCGGTAGATCAACAAATATATTCAATTTTATGGATGGTTTACGAATGCAAATTAGGATAAAATACCATTTTCCATCCACCAGATTAACAACAACTTTAAACAATCTACATTGAAGAGGATGCAAAGAAAAGAACTCCCCTATATATCAGAGACAAAGAGGAAGAATATGAATTGCTACAAATTTTTGGAAAGCAATTGTGCACTATCTACCAAAATTTAAAAGGCACATGTTCTTTGATCCAGCAATTCTATTGTTTGAACTTCTTCCTATAGAATTCAAACTACAAACACGTAAGGATTTTTAAAATGTTTTTAAATGTTAACACAGCCCAGTTTTTAATGACAGAAAACAAATCTCATATGAACAGAGAACTATGGGTTGAATAAATTTTGTATACCACATAACGGAATACTTAAAAGATATTTAAAAATGAGTTTAACTTTTTTGTGAGGAAGGAAGTTATAGAGCAAAATGTAATTAATAATTCCTTTTTTAAAAAATGCATACTACTCCCTTCAAAAACCTTACACATATGCCTTATACATGTGAGTGTAGAGAAAAATGGGAAAGAATATATAAGAAGTCCTTAAGATTAGGAACTCAGAAAAACAGGCTCTGGGAGCAAATAGGAGGGAAAATATTAACTTTATTTGTTTTGGTTTTTTTTTTTTTTTTACTTCTTTGAGGATTTAATCT